>JABUQX010015374.1:5000-17096 GCA_015478945.1 Trachelipus rathkii | reverse complement strand
CTTCCATTGTGTTTCTACTCAAGTTTATATCTTCCCTCACTTTTAAAGCCCGGTCTGTGTGCTCATCTGCGTTTAATTTGTTGTGTAGTTGAATTTTTTGTTGTTTTTATTACACACCTCCTTGAAAATAGTGTCGCTTGCCACGTGCCCTAATGTAATTACGGTAAAAAAAAAATAACAAAAAAAAAAAATATATATTTAGTAGTTATATATTATTTTTGTTTGTACTTATTTTTATATTAATTATTGATATATATAATCTTAATATGACATTGCGTATATGTTTTATAATATATATTATATATATATATATATATATAGTTATCTTAGGATGTATATATTATATATATATATATATATAAGTCTGAGGGTATGATGAAATTATTATTTACTATATTTATAATATTATATTGATAGAGCTATATATTATTATATAATTACTAGATTATATTATATAGTTATATATTATATATATATATTATATTATACTACATTATATATTAGCTACTAAATAAAGTATATAATATAGGTTATATTATTACCTATATATAAATAATGTGGGCGTAGTTGTGTGGACATGATATCGTATTAATATTAGATATATTATCACATAATATAAATTTAATATATATATTATATATATTTATTTATAATATATAATATATAATAGGTTTATGTGATATTAGATTTTATCATGGGTGATAAAATAATGAAGGGTTTATATAAGAAGATAGGAGTGAGGTTGCCCTACATAATATTGGAATGATTTAGGATTCTTTTGTGGCGATCATAGAAGAGGATTTGTGTGTTGAGAGGATTGGTAATAGAGATTGGACTCAGGATATGTATTTGGCAGGATTTGGAAAGTAAACGGTGATAATGTAGTTTAGGGTTATTGGTTGTGAGTGAGGCAGTCCTCAGGTGGAAGTTATGGTTAAGGATTGAGAATAGAGCCAGCTGGAGCAAGTGTGGTGATTGTCTAAAATATTAGGGTATGTGGTATGGATAGAGGAAACGGGATGTAAGCGTGTATGCAGAGTGTAGTAGAGTGTGTTGTCGAAAGTGGCGAGGAAATTGTGATTTTTGGTTTATTAAATGTGGTGGTGTGAATGGAACAGGAGACTAAGTTGCAGCGCGCTGTGTACCGATGAGTGTGTGGTGAGCGTGAAAAAATAAATTTATGGTAGGTGGAGAAGACTATGGAGTTTGTATAGATCTAAAGTGCGGGTGTGGTCAGGTATGTGTCGTTTATTCGGGCATTTTCGTAGGGGTGAAGAAGAATTAATTTAAAATGAGGATTATGAAGCTTTTGGAAATGTGTGGTGTGAAGAAGGGTAAATGAGAGAATGAAGATTGAATATTAGCTCACTGCATGGTTTTGTGAAAGGGATGAATGGTTGTCGGTTGGTTAAGGGAGGTAGTGGGAGAGATTGTTTGGGGTGAATGTCCGTGATTAGATGGGAGGAGGCGGCGAAGAGAAAGTTGAGGTGTGAGTCTCAGGTGAGTTGTCTTGAAGGCGAGGATGTTACGTTAAGTAGAAGGGTATGCATATGATGTTTTGGAGTGGTGATGGCGGGGTTTATGATATGGAGGGACTGGTTGTGGCCACCTGGGCAAGGGAGGAGCCCTTACATTTGACGGGTGGGGTGGGCGGATTGTTTACAATAGTGGAGAGGATCCTTCGCAGTCCCTTGAAAGCTCATGATGGACGAGTTTTTCCACAATTTAAATGGTACAGATGTTTGGTGTGCGGGTTGTAGGCTTTGAGGTCGTTGTGTTGTTTAATTAATACGACTTTGTCATGCTCATCCTCGCTTATTCTTCTGTCATCGCATGTTTACTCGTGTGTGTGTGTACTAAGTTTGATTAGAGTAAGAATTAGGTAACGAGTTTGTTGAAATAAATGTGTGATATAATATAATATTGTAAAGTTTTATTATCCTTTTTCTAGTATATAATTATGTATATATATATATATATAATAATATATATATATAATATATAATATTATATATTGAATATTATATTATCATATATATATAGCTATATTATTTGTAGTATTATATATCATAGATATATATAAATATTGTTATTATTAGTCTAAAGACGTAAATACTATTTATAGTTAATATAGAATATAGTAGATGTTGGGTAGTTGATACTATTTATATATTGGGTACAATATATTGATATCAATGTAATTATATGATTATATATAGTATATATTATGAACATTTTATCGAATAATATATATAATTGGTATAGTAGTAGTAGTATAATATATATAATTTATGATATATTATATATATAATATATATATAATATATTATATATATAAATAATAGTATAATATATATTTTGATTAAGTCAAATTGGCGTTTTCATTGACCGCAGTTTTTTTATCAAACTGTTAAAAGGTAAAATATGTTTAATTTAGGGCTAGGCAGAGTTGACTTTATTGATGTGAAGTGTCCTTAAAATTTTGAGTCTTTACTTTATTGTACTTATTTTTAAATAAAAATTGTAGAATTAAACCACGAACTGATGTTAATTATTTTCTTGAATAATTTTAATGATGTTTTGGAATGTTTTTTGTTTTATTGTTTATTGCTTATTATTTATGATATGTTTTTTATGCTTTGTTATTATATCTCTAGATAATTTACAATGGTAAAATCTGATGAATGCCTTATATAGTTGTTGTTGTTTATTTCTCGATATATTTTCACATAGGTTTATAATGAGAGCGTTTGTGTGTTTTTTTTAATAACCGTTTGAAGCTCTGAATACGGTGCTGGTTAGGTTCTCGATTCTAATGTATCTTTTTAATTTTTAGGTTTGCGTATATTCTGTTTCTTTTTCTGCAATTTTTGTTCTACATAACTTATCGCTATTATTCATATCTACTATTTGTATATATTATACGTATATATTAAATTATATGTATTTATATTTTATTAGTTAAATGCTTATCCAAATAAAGCATACTAAAGATATAATATTCGAAATACACTGGTGCCATATAGAAATAATATATGACGTGTCTCTGTTTGTTCAGTACATATTTGGTCCATTTGTGTTTGTTTTTTTTTTGTTTTTTGTTTTTTTATATATTGCTACCAACTCTTTTGTTCGTATCTTATAATTCAGATGGATTAATCGGACGATGGAGTGGAGGAGAAAGTCATGATGGCAAAGAGATAATTTTTAAGGATCTTGTAACATCATTTTTATTTGATATTTTTTAACTAAAGGAATTTACCAGGGTAAACCGCAAAGATGGAAAGAGTCGGATCTCTCGGCAATTTGGGGAACGACAGGGATAGGACTATTTCCCCCACTCCGGGGAGGGTCTCGGAACCGCTCTTTGATATGTGGGTGTCGCGGGGTTCCTCCGCCCCTCCCCGTGAGCGTAGTGACACGTTATTGATGCCTATCAATGGTTGTCTTTCCGCGCGTTCGGCTCAGCCCCTAATGTTTGTGTGGGTGTGAGATGAGCTTTATACGTGTGTTCGCTAATAATTAATATTGAGTTTCTTTGTTGGGTTATGAATGTGTACGATACTTTTTGGAGAGTGACTAGTGTTTGATATATGTATGGTAATTTTTGTGTTTGTTGTTTTGAAAACGAAGCGCACTCCATAAATTGCTATAGCGGATCAAGAACTCGTCTTGTGGATGGGTCCGAAAATATTGTAACTGTGGTTTGTTTCGTTTGAAACGTGTATGTGTGTTGTGCGAGTATGTTTGCATTTTGCTAAAAACAATATTGTAAGACATGGTGTGGATTTTGTAGAATATTAATTGTGAAAGTTGTTGTTGTTGTTGCGTTAACTTTTGTTGTGTTTACACTGAAATTCATTGGTTATTGTATTCATTGATAGTTAGCAATATAAGAAAAAAAAAAAATTAAAAATATATGAGGAAAATTTAAAAAAACTAAAGAAAGAAGATCTCCAAAATGAAACCAATAGTAATAGAAGAAGAATATCAAATATTGTTGAATATCAATATAACAAATAAGATAAAGAAGAGCATATCAAAGAAAACATAAAAAAAAAGAAAAAAAAAGTGAATGAAACAAATAATAAGAAAAAAAATAGGAGTGAGAGGGACGAGAAAAAAAATCAAAAGCTGCCATTGGCTAAACAGTGATAAAGGAGGGTAATGAGTAGAGTAGTGTGAGGGGGGGGAAGGGGGGTGTGGGTAGTAGGTGGAGGGGATAGGGTAGAGAGCTGTAATAGATATAGGGTGATATGTTTGTCGTATATTATATGATATAAGATATAGACGTATATCAATAATAGGTTGTACATATATATATATAGTATTATATTATTAGAATTAATATATATAGTATATTATATATAGTTATGTATTTTTATAGTTATAGTTAGTATATAGTATATATAATGAATTAAAGTAAAAGTGTAATGTTATATAAGATATTTAATAGATATTGTATTCTATGAGATATAATATAATAGTATAATTATTATAGATATTAAATAATATGATATATATAGATATATATTATAATTATTATAATATTAGTATAATATATATATATATAGAGGATGATTATAGTATAATATAATAGTAATATTAATATAAATATAATGCTCGTAGGTGAATATATATATACATATATATCATAGGTAATATATATGTATAAAATACTTAAGATAATATAATTATATATATAGTTATTTTGATATAGTTATGTTTGCGTTAATTATTGATATTTTATGTGTAGTGAATTTAGTGATTAATATAATAATGTAGATAGTGTTGCATGTATTTTATTTCATTATGATTACAAATATTTTAGTGTATTATATATAAGTTATTAGTAAGGATATATAGTATTTAGTAATTAATACAGTTTTTATAGTTGTTAGTGTATATTTAGTTATGTTTATGAATGAGGTTTAGTATAAAGATGGTGAGTTATATATATTATTATAATAGTTATTATAGTAGTGTGTATTATTTTTTATCATAAATTATAAAGAATGAAGTTAATGTAAAATTAAAAATGTATCACCTTACTAAAAATTAGTGGAGATTAGTATTAAGAGAACTATTATTGTTCCATGGAGATGAAAAAATTTAAACAAGATGTAAATCTTTACCTAAAACTTTATGACTTCAGAAACGAGTGGCTATCAAATTCAATGAAATTATATAGCTATTATAAGTATAATATATTAATATATAATTTGATAAATATTATAATAAATATTATAATATGTATTATATAATTATATATTATTAGTAAGTTATAAATATTATTATTATTAGTAATATATAATAATATATCGTATATATATATATATTTTTATAATTAGATATATATATATTTATATATTAAGTATAATATATATAATATTAAATATAATATATATAATTACGTTATTAATATATAATATATATTAATATATAATATATTATAAAATATATATATATATATAGTAGTAATATATATAATATGTATAGAATATATATAGGGATATATAGGGAGAGTATATATAATAATATAATAGTATAGTATTAATATAATATAATGATAGATAGATATATATATATTAATAAGTAAGTATTATATATTGGTATAGTATATAGATAAAAGTATAGAAATCTACTATTATAATATAAAATAGTATAAAAATAATACCTATATTACTCTAAAGTAATTAAGTAAATATATAATATAATATAATAAAAACTACATTCATTTATACAATATATATACATTATATAATATTATTAATATAAATTAATATATATATTAGTATATATAATATATTATATATATAATATATATTATATATACTATTATATGTATTATATTATATATATATAATAATATTATATAGTACATAATATACATATATATATAAATAATTATAATATAATAGTTATAATAGATATTATATTATAATATACTAAGTATATATTATATATATAGTAAATATTATATATAATAATATGATATTAATAATATATATATTATATATATTATTTATAGTTATTATATAATATTATAATATAGATTATATATTAATATATTATATATATATATATATATTATATATATAGCGTATAATATTATAATATATATATAGTATAAAATTGATATATATATATAATATATATAAAATACAAGATGTTTATATTAAGTCTATAAATATCTATAAAGTATGATTAATAGCAAAGTGCCCAGTTTTATCTAGTTATAATATAATAAATATGATTTATATTTTTTTAGAAAGGTATTTTATTTCGTATATTTTATAATTATATATATATTAGTATATATAGTATATAGATATATATATGTATATTATTATTTATATTATGGTGTGTATACCAGTAGTAATATTAGATACTTATGGGAGTATAGATAATTGTAATATATATATTATATAATAGGTAATACGTACATGATATTATATATATATAGTAATAATATATATATAGAATATAAATAATATATATATATATATATCATATATATATATTATCTTATATATGATATTATAATATAATATATATATTATAGTAATATATAATATAATATATAGTATATATAATATATATAAATATATATAAAACTTATAATACTTTATATAATTATAATATATAAATAATATAGTATATATAATAGATATATTATCTATATCACTATATATATATAGTTATTAATATATATATATTATAAGTATAATATATATATATATTATATATTTAGTCTAATTATGTGGCACATGAATGATAACATGGAATATTAGTATGCGTGTGTGCTGTTATAATAGTATATTTATACTATGATATTTATACTTCACATATATTAATTTTCTATATAATTTATTTTTACATTTAAGTGTTTAGTTAGTTAGTAGTTAATCCATATAATTTTATGATACTTTTGTATTACTAACATACGGTATATAATTATTATATTCCAACTACAAATACCCTTCGATGAGTCGTTATTAGTTCGTCGATTCGTAGATAGGTATATATACGGTAGCCGTGAGTTATTCTCGTGTTGAAGGCGCAATAATATATATAATACTATGTATAATATACGTATATATTATACTATATAGATATATAGTGGATATAGATATTCTACTGCTTGAATATACATAGTGACACAGTCTTTGGCTTTGTCTGACATATCATATTATTAGGATTTTGGCTTAAGAGTATTTATATTTCCAGATATAGTGGGGCAGGAATGTTTGTACTTATTGACTTGTTATGAGCTCTTAATTCTCTCCACTAATCAAGCAGTTCAGACAGCGAGCGAGAAAAACAATTGATTATACTACATAATTTCTCTTCTATATTCAAAGATTATTATCACCACTCAATATAATAATGTATTTTTAATAGTAAATAATATTAACTAAACATGTAGTATATGGTTAGATTGACGACGTTCTGTTCGTATATTTATACGTATATTCATATATAAGTATATAGTATATAAGTACCATATCAAACACTATACTTATACATATATATTAGTTATTTTATTATAAATATATATAATATAGTTTTCTTAATAGTGTATATATTATTATAGTATATATATATATATTTTATATATATATATTTATCTGTGGTAAGTAGTTTTAGTTAGGTTGATGAGTGAGTATTATTATTTATAATTATTATATTAAGCTATTCTTATGGAAATGTATTTGGGGGTGATATAGTAGAGAGTTATAATATATAGATGAGGATAGTATATAGAGAGAGATAGAACTATGAGAGAGCAGATGAGATGAGAGAAGAAGGAGACACGAGGAATGAGAGAGATAAGAGAGAGAGTAGAATGAGAGTATGATGAGTAGATAAGAGAGATGAGGAGACGAGAGAAGAGTCAGATAGATAGGTAAAGGTCGAAATTTCATCGGTTAATAAATGGTTGTGTCATGGGAGTATTGTGTGAGTGAACGATGATAGAGGTAATGAATATGTTGGGGTGGTTAGCTATGATTTTGTTGGTGGGGCGCGTGGGTTTTAGGGTTGTTTATGTGGTTTGTTGGGGTAGATATTCATAGATATGAGAAGAGAAAGAGAAGAGACATGGAAAGTCTGACAAAAACATAATATTTTAAGTTATTTTTGGTGTTTATGTTTGGGTTTGGGATTCGTTTTGGTTTGTAAGATAAAAGAGGTTATTTATGGTAGGATGTATATGTTTAGGCTATAATAAAGTAGTATAAATAGGTATCATTATATATCCATTAAATTGGCAAGTGCTAGAACGCTAGGGGTAATGAAATGTTATTTACCTATTCCGTAAATTAAAAAAAAGACGTATATACAAGTGCCTTACATTATTAACCACAAAATTTGATGAATTACGTACATTTTAACATCGATTTCTATTTCCGTAGAGTTTCTGCGTGGATAATTGTTCAAATATTGTTTTCCCTATAATTTTAGAAAATAATGTGTTTTAATTACTTAATACTCTTAATAAGAAATTAAGATATTTTGAAGGTTTAGGAGCTATTCTTTATGTGAGTTTAAATAATATAATTATAATAATGATATAAGTAATATATTATATATATTATATTATAATCATATATATATATACTAATTAATATTATTATATAATTATATTAATAATATATATATATTATATTATATATATTTATATAATTATTTTAGTTATATATATACTATATATATAATATATATATATATATTAATATATATCATATAATTAGGAATATTAAGTATTATATATAATATACTATATTTTAATATAATATTAATATATATATTATATAATATATTAATATATATATAATATTATTATATATATATAATATTAATTTAATACTAATATATATTTATTATTTAATTATTAATAAATGTATAGCGATATAGTAATATATATATATATATAGTTAAAAGTATATAAAATATTTTATATATTAAAATTATTAATATAGTGTTATTATATATATATATTTAAAGTAATAGTTACGTAAATCTTTTTTATTTAAATATGTATAGTATATTATATAAGCATTATATAATATGATAATTGTTTATTTAATTATGTAATTTAATTATTGAAGTTTATTATATTATAATTATCATATATTATACTACCTTATAAGATATTGTGACCTATTAGTGTATTTATATTTACGTGATATATATAATAATAGTGTATATTCTATTCATTTTATAATATATTATATATTTATTATCTGTACGTTGTGTATGTAAGATATGGTAAGGTTTACAAGTAATTTGTGGATAGATAATTTTAATGTCCTTTGTGTTAGTTTTTCGATATATATATATAATTTATACATAGTACTTAATAAAAGTGATAGGTATTATAGTATATATATATATTATATATATATATATATTATACATAGTATATTATATATATATATTATAATTTATATATAATATTATATATTATATATATATATATATATATATATATATAATATATTATATATAATATATATATGTTATTTTATATATATTTATATATATATAGATTTATATATATTATATATAGTTAGTATTATATATATTAAAATAATATGTAGATATATATATATAGTTATATTAATCTTATATATATATTTATATATTATATATGATTTAATTATATATTTAAATTATATATATATATTGTTTAGTATATATATCTAAATCTAGTAAAATAATATATATATATACTATATGGTAATATATATATGTATATATTATATTATATTTACATATATATGTAGATTATATTATATATATATACTATATTATTAATAATATTATATATATATTTTATATATATATACTATATATATATAATATATATATATATATATATTATATATATGTTATGTATATTATATAGTATGTTATATTTTTATTATATTTATATATTATATATAATGAAAAGTATATTTATTATATATATATTATATAAATAATATATAATATATATATATATATTATTATTATTATAATAATGTATATTATAATGACTAGTAGGTAAGATATTTATAGCTATATAAAATATATATTATAATATATTATTTATATATATATTGTATATTATATAATTATGTAGTAGTGGAGTATATATTATATTTTGATAATATATATATATAGTAGTTAAATATGTATATATATATCAGATTATATATATATATTATTATATAATATATATATTTTTAATATATATATTTATATATTATTGTTTTATATAATATTAATTATTATATATATCTTATGTATATATATATGTATATATAGTTATATAATAATATATATAATATATATATATATTATAATTACTTTATTATACTATAATTATTATATATGTTATATGATTGAGACTGTTAGTTGCTGTCTGTGAATAAACTATTTATGTGTTCTTATTTATATTTTTTGAATTATGGATGAAGTGCTGACAGTTATCTTATAAATTCTATGTTAGGTATATAGTCTCGTTGATTTTAGTCTGGATCGGTCACGCAGATTGTAAGGTTACCAAACGTGGAATCAATGTTTAAGTGAAGTTTGACGTACTTCCTTTCTTATTAGCTTACGCAATACATTATATATAATATTATTATATTATAATTTAATATATATTATTATCATATATATATATATTATATATAGATAATATATATAATATAGGTATATATTATTATATATATATTATTTAGATATATATATATATATTTATATATATATATAATATATTATAATATATAGTATAGTTAGTATATATATAATATATAGGTTTTGTATTATATATATATATAATATATATATTTATATATATATATACATTTTTGTATATATAGTTATGTATAGAATATTATATATATAGTAATATATATTTTGTAGCTGGAGCCGGAGTCAAAAGGTTGATAAAGAATTCTTTCTATAAAACTATTTTACTTATAGTGATTATTATATAGAAATTAAATTTATAATATATATATATATATAATATATATATTATATATATAGTTTATACTTATCTTATATTATATATTATATACTATATATATATATATTTATCATATTAATATCTTTTATTATATATAGTTTGATATTTAAGACATTCTTGCTTAATCAACCCTGAAAATCTCAGTTTCATTGTTATAGTATAGGAGGAATTATAATCAAGGAGAGATTCGTGTTGTTCGATGTTCTATTACTGTTATATATATATATATATATATATTATATTATATATATATATTGTTATATATATAAATATATATTATATGTTAGTATTTAGTAATAGGTATATTGTATTTTATTGTCAGCCATGGTTCAAGATGGGTTATATATTGATGTAGTATATATATATTATATATATAGATATTATATATTTATATAGTGTGTATATTATAGTATATTATATATAATATATGTGTGATATGTATATATATATATCTATTACGTATTTAAATTTTAAGAATATATAGTAATTACAATATCTTAAACTATATAGGAAACTATTAATGAGTTAGAAAACTTTTATAGTTATATATACAGTCAGGTTTATATATATATTATTGAATTAGATATATAATATATTATATATATATATATATATACTTATATAAACTATTTTATAATATGTTATTATTATATATTTGGTGGTGGCGATATTAGTTAGTTATTATTAATTATTCTCATTGGTAGGGTAAATGTGACAAATAAATATATATTATATATTAATATATACTATATATATTATATTATATTATTATAATATATACTATTATATTATATTACTTATATATATAATTAATTATTATATATAGTAGGTACTTACGTAGTTGGTTGATAGTTATCATTGATTGTGAGGTGATATGGGTGGTTTGAAGGGTTGCTTGGTGGTTGGTGTGATATATTATGTTACTTATACGCAAGTATATATATAAATTTATTAGTATTATATTATATTATTTATATATTATATATATATATTATTAAGGGTGGGCTAATAAATAACGTGTTTGCTATTCCTTTAACCTCTCTTTGCCAGAACTCCTGACCGAACGGTTAGCT
>JABUQX010015373.1:30000-35658 GCA_015478945.1 Trachelipus rathkii | reverse complement strand
ACATTCCTTAAAGTAATAAGATCTTAAATGCATACCACAAAGAGGAACATGGCCTACGTCACAGCCGGAGTATTTGTTCTATTTCCTCAAGGAATTATAACTTTAGGATAAATAAACCAAACTGCTTCTACCAAAACAAAATGTATCTTTTCAAAACTAAATGTTTTTCAAGAAAACTTTACAGTGAAATGGTATTTTCTATAAAAAAAATTAAAAGTGTTCAAGTAAGAAATAAAAATGAACGATTCATAATATAGGAAACGGTATTTTTGAAAATACAAAAATCGATGTAATGAAAAGTTTACAACTTTGAAATACAACGCCCCCTATTTTTCGCGACCGCGTAGTATATTACGCCGGCGGGTTCATTCGTCGGTTCCCCACCGGGTCGCGCTTGCGGGCTCTCTTGCGTTGCTTCACGTTATCTACTATAAATCTAGTGAATTAATTATTATCTTATTCTTGCTTAAATTAATATTTATTCCTCAATGTAAGTATTTATTATAAATATGATATACACTTAGTAAAAATTAAACACTTTTAATACAAATCAGATAACCTGTGCACCGCTTAACAGCTAAAATCGACTATGATTTTAAAATGAGGTGGGGTCTAAAGTTAATAAAACACACCTGCTCAATACAAGTCAAACGATAAATCTTGATGACAAAAGACGAGCTACATACGATGGCTCAAAGATTTAAGGATTACTCCGAATGTTCACAAAATTAAGGAAAAACAATTTCCTTCTTAACTGTTTATACAATCTTACAACGATGCCAGCATGTTCAGTTTGAATATATTTATAAAAAGTTAATGAATAATAACAATGATTCTGCCTATACTGGTACTAAATCTTGATCTTGTACTAGGCTTAAATCAGCAGGGGTCAAAGTACCAAATTCTTTTACATTTGACGATTATGTTACATTTGATGACGAAGTTCAGTTTGCCATATATTTTGACCTGGGAATTAGGCCAAAATCGCCCCGGGCTACAAAAACGAAGGATTATCCTAAATTAGGCCTAAAGTAGTTTTATTTCAACACATTTTACAGAGAGAGGTCAGTTTCGTATCTGTAAGGAGTGGGGGCCCGTTGTTGTGTTTTCTCGTGATGGGTTGTCAATGTACATATGATAATAATAATCAATAATAAAGGAATATAGAAAACGAATTATTTAAAAAACTTTGAAATTTTTTTTAACATCGGGCGAATAATATAAATGTAAGTGAATAATTATGTTATTTTTAAATAAAAACTTAGAATGATTTTAATAAATACATGTTATGTTTTAGCAGAGAAGAACTGATTTTGTTATTTTATACTTTATTACAGGCTAAAGATGATTTGTAAAAGCCAGTAAAGGTCAATAGAACAAAAACGTTGTCAGAGCATAAGTCTTGGTTTAGAGGGTGCTAGGGGTGACCCTTACTGATTTACTTGATTTATTGCTTAAGGTACGTAAAATATATGTTTTTAATAAAATTTCATAAATTTTTTAGTAAAAGTTATTTTAAAACATGAGAGTTATAAAATTTATAAACAAAAAGTATTAACAGTTAATAATAAAATTTCTTTGTTCAAAGATAATGATTGATTTATTATAGAAGTTTAGAAACTTTGAAATAATTTAGTTATATTTGAATGATTAATATAAATGTACGTGTTTAATTTAAACATAAAAATGTTTAATTTAAATTATACGTTATATGTGTAAGTAAGTTTGGCGTGTGTTGTGTGGTGTGAGTGAAGTAAATCTTGTGTGTTGTAAGTCAAATCTGTGTAAGTAAATCTGTGTGGTGTGTGTGTGTGCGTGTGTAAGTGTAAAATGTTAAGTGTCTATTGGGTTAAATATGTAAGTGTCATTAGGAATGTGTGTTATAAGTGTAAGTGTGTGTGTGTGTGTGTCTTGGACCGACGTGTGGATAAGTGAATGTAAGTGTCTATGGGTAAATGTAAGTGTCATAGTGAATGTGTGTGTGTAGTTTCATAGTGAATGTGTAGTGTATAAGTGTAAGTGTTGTGTGTGTCTGGTGTTGTGGATTGGACCGCGTGTGTAATAAGTGTTAAATGTAAGTGTATTATGGGTAAATTTGTAGAGTGTCTCATAGTGAATGTGTGTGGTATGAAAGTGTCATAGTGAAGTGTGTGGTGTGTGTGCTGTGTGTGTGGGTGTGTGTGTGTGTGGTGTGTGTGTGTTGTGGTGTAGTATGTGTGTTCTAAATATTAATAACAATAGGCATGTAGTAAATAACACTAAGTATAATAATAAAAATAAAAATAAAATAATAAAAATAATAAAAATAATAAATAAAAAATAAATTAAAAATAATAATAAAATAAATAAAAAGTATTTAAAACAAAATAAAAAAACAAATGTAATAAATATATGAGTTAAAGCAGTAAAACATAGAGTTAAAGCAGTTAAAACATATGAGTTAAAGCAGTATAACATGAGTTAAAGCAGTAAAAACATGAGTTAAAGGCAGTAAGCAGTAAAACAAAAGCATACTTAATCCCCCCTTGGTGTTAGTTCACACCTTATGATTAACTGATTTACTGTTTTAAGGTATGATAATGTTAATAAATATATTGAGTTAAAGCAAGTAAAAACATTGAGTTAAAAGCAGTTTAAAGCAGAAAGTAAAACAGTAAGCAGATAAAGTTAAAGCAGTAAAGCAGAAAAGTTAAAGCAGTAAAGCAGAAAGTAAAGCAGTAAAGCAGAAAGTTAAAGCAGTAAAGGAGTAGTTAAAGCAGTAAAACAAACGCATACTAATCCCTTAGGTTTTAGGTAACACCTCTATTGATTTACTGTTACTGCTTTAAAGGTTATTGTAATGTATGTGAGGTTAAAGAAAAGTAAAGCAGTTGAGTTAAAGCAGTAAGCAAAAAGTTAAAGCAGTAAAGCAGAGTAAAACAAAAAGCATACTAATCCTAGGTGTTAGGTAACAATTCTTATTGATTTACTGATTACTGCTTTAAGGTATGTAATGTTTAATAAATATGTGAGTTTAAAGCAGTAAAAACATTATGAGTTAAAAGCAGTAAACATGAGTTTAAAGCAGTAAAAACAGAAAAAGCAAAATGCATACTATCCCCTTTGTGTTAGGTAACACCTCTATTGATTTACTGATTACTGCTTTAAGGTATGTAAAAAGTTTATGTTTTAATAAATATTTCGTACAATTGGTAGTAAAATAAAATGATTCTATATCCAGATACTCTTGGATTTCTTCTACATACAATTTTTAAAAATTTATAAATTAAAAAGTAATAAGTAAAAAGTAATAAGTAAAAAATAATGTTAATGAAATATATGTGATTAAAATAATAGGTCTGTTAATGAGGTTACAGTTTAGGGTTCGCGAAAATGTTGTAAATAAATTTCGTACAATTTGTAGTAAAAATGAATACTCATAGTATATTTGAAAAGAAATTTTAATAAGAATGTTTAAGTATGAAATAAAAATGAATTACTAATAGTATATATATTTTTCATTCCTGCAGGAATATTGCGCCTGCGGGCGCCGCGGCGGGCGGGAACGCGGGAAATATGGCGCCTGCGGTGCGCTCGCGGACGAGGGCGGGGTAATATTGCGACCTGCGGGAGACGCACGCGGCGGGCGGGAAACGCGGTGGGTCGCACCTGCGGGTGCGGGTTCGTGAGTCTGTCACGCGGAGAGGCGCATGCGGCGCCTTGATGGTACGCTTATGAACTAGGGGAAGACATTAATATTAACTCTGTTCTTTGATGTGGTTAGAGGTGAGCCATCCCAAAGGTGATTTCATCAAATGATGAATCATCAATATAAGCTGGTATCAAAGAGACGTCATTCAAAAGAGTCATCAAGAGATGAACCTTCAAAGTTGAGGCATCAAAGTGAGGCATCAAAAATATCAATGTTGGTTGAGTGTTAAACGATAAGTGATCTGTGTGTGGGTGTGGGTGTAAGTGTATTATGGTTTAATGTAAGTGTCTATGGAGAGTGTAAGCGCTTATAAGTTTCATAGTGTGTATAAGTGTCCTAGTGAATGTGTGTATAAAGTGTCATAGTGTATGTGTGAATAAGTGTGTGCCAAGTAATATATATATATATATATAAAAAAAACATATATATAATATATATATAGTATATAAATATATATATAATATATAATATATATATATATAATATTAATATATATTATATATATAGGCTATATAAGTGATAGAAAAAGACTAACCTCATAGTAGAAGCATTCCTAGCAGCGTTGTAAATATACACAATCGAATCCTATACCTATAACCTCTAGGGTAACAACCCATATTAGGGCTATTCGGGGATCAGGGGGAGGCCAGAAAAGGCTTGAAAAAAGTGGCACTCAGTTGCACTATGTGGCACTCACTTGGGCACTATGTGCACTCACTTGGCACTAATGTGCACTCACTTTGGCACTCAAGTTGCACTCGACTTGGCACTTCATTGGCACTCATTGCATCACTTGGCACTCACCTGGCACCCACCTGGCACTCATAGAAAACTCATAGAACACTAATAGAAAAAATCACTAGATACTTCTTACGGTGGGTTTGGGAACCATCAAAGCCATCAAGTTAGCGTGCGGTCAAAATTGACCCATGGTATATGGCAAGGTCAAGGCCGAAATATTCATGGTCAAACAAGGTTAAGACATCAAAAAAGGAGCCAAGTCCCTAAAGGAAGGACAAAAAATTACCGTGGGTCAAAAATTGATCCATGGACGACCAAAGGGTGGCAGTGTGTTTGTACCGTTGTGTATATGTAAATGTAAGTGTCCTGTGTAAAATGTAAGTGTCATAGTGATTGTGTGTTAAGTGTGTAAGTGTGTGTGTGTGTGTGTGGTGTGTGTGTGTGTTGTGTGTGTATGTGTATGTGTGTGTGTGTGTGTGTGTGTGCTGTGTTGTGTGTGTGTGTGTGTGTGGTGTGTGTGTGTGGTGTGTTAGGTGTTCAAGTTAGGAAAGATCCATACATACGTTCCAAGTTAGGAACGGGTAATGTGACCCGTGAGCAATCTGTAGGTGAGCGACTCGCTGCTGCCCGATCATGGTCTGTAGTCTATGGAAAGGTCAAGGCCTAAATTATCATGAGTCAAACAAGGTTAGACAAAATCAAAAAAGGGCTAAGGCCATAAAGGAAGGACCAATAAATTACCGTGGGTCAAAAATTGACCCATGAAGGAAAAAATTACCGTGGTCAAAAATTGACCCATGGTAATCTGTCAAGCTTTGGAGCAAGGGAAGGACAAAAAAGGTTAAGACACCAAAAAAATAAGGCTAAGCCCCTAAATGAAGATCAAAAATTACCGTGGGCAAAAATTGACCCATGGTCGAAAAAATTAGGGGGCGTAAAATAGAGGGGCAATACGTACAACGGTTGCTAACGCAACCGTTTGGCGCAACCCTCCTTCGAAGGGTTGCAAAATTAGGGTTGCCAAAAAAAAAAATTAGGGTTGCCAAAAAATTAGGGTTTGCCAAAAAAATTAGGGTTGCCAAAAAAATTCCGTGAGCCAAAAATTAGGGTTGCCGAAAAATTACCGTGGGCCAAAAATGACCCATGGAAGACCAGAAGGGTTGGTCGAAAAAAGGTCAAAGGCCCCAAAAAGGTAAAGGCACAAAAAAGGTCAAGGTCAGGTTAAA
>JABUQX010015373.1:20000-25000 GCA_015478945.1 Trachelipus rathkii | reverse complement strand
AACCTACAATATCTTGCCACTAACCAAACAAAGATAAATATAAAAAAATCCACACCACTTCACATTCGCTACCAACCCACGGTTGGCCACTGAAAGAAAAATTGCTGTAAACCATACTTTTACAGGAATTGGGGAACAGTAGCAGAAATAAAAAAAATAATGGATTTATTTTAACAGATTGTATGTAAAAATTACAAAATAATATCAAGAAATTATAATCCGACACATATCGGATATCATATTTGGTTTGAATAAAAAATACCAATTTCATGATGAAACCTGCCAAAAACAGTTCCACCACTACTGATAGAACAGTGGATGCTGGACAGTAAGAGTAAAGAGGAACTGCAGTTTCAATGTAGAGAGCACTATAAACAGTTCATAGACCAAGGGCAAGACTTTAATATTATTATATATCAACATAGTCAAATGAATATCTTGTCTTGTTTAACAGGGACACATGCTATATTTATTGGAATAAACAAAGTGTAAAATAAATTTGGTTTCCAAATTTTGTTTATATTCATCAAAATTAAATTCTTAATAGAATTTTAATTTTGGTCCCTCCCAGTGTTAAAAATATCATATTATATAATGTAATGATTATTTTAGTATACATGGAGTGTCTTATTTTATATGTTATTATATTTTTTTTTCATTGTTTCATTTTATCTTTATTATTTTTTTTATTATTTTGGCCACTGAAGTTGAGGATTTTGAAATAATAATACACTTTTCTTATAAAAAAAAAAACTAATTATGGAATGAAATTTAGTTTTGTATATTCCGTTTTTAAGTACAGAAACTTATTATGCCGAAAAGAATTTAAGTGAACAACTTCGAAAATTTATTTTTTCCATTTTCACCAATATATTACTTACAAAAAAATTCAGCTTTAAGCGAAGGGCAAGTCATGCTTAGATTGCAAAAAATGGTGCAAGAAAGTGATATGGAATAAAACTATTAGGAATTGGCAGTGCCAGACCCTTTTATAGCTTCTAAAGGAGGAAGACTGTGTTCTTTTCTCTGCCAATTTCCCCAATTAACAAAAATTATTAATGATCTCATCAACTAGTCAGTGGGCCACTGATAATAAAGATTAATAATTATTAAGGTCAAAAAACTAATACATAGTATAATTTCTTGTTTTGGGAATAAAGAAAAAATTTTCCTACTCCATGCAGTGAAGAAGGTCAAGTAGATTCATATAAGAATGCCAGCTTAGAAGAGGGCCTTATATTTTTTTTTTGTTTGCTTTATGTACTGGACAGAAGATACAATTCAGTTTCCTACTTGGAAACTCTACCAATAAAGGTGAGAAAATTATTAAAGACTTGTGTGTTGGTGGTGTCATGCTGTCACATGCAATATATAGATATTTATATCGTATTAACTTTTGAAAAAAATAAATTTCTTTCGAGACAAAACATTGAAATCAAAATCAACATCTACCCCTGGGTAGATTTTTGCTTGTTTAACTTTGTTTGCAAAGAGATTAGTTTTATATCTAAAGGCTTTAGAATCCGCTCCGTAAAAGGGGACATTTTCAAATAAAAAATAAGGGAAGCCTTCACAGAAATTCAAAAAAAAAAACACACACACACAAAAATAAGAAAGGAAACAAAAAAGTATGTCAAAGGCCGTCATGGTCGCAAAAACGGAGCTTGAAAGTGTGTTAAGCAAAGGTAGTGGAGAAAACTAGAAAAAGAATGGGTGTTCCAAACTTTATCATTGGACCGCATGAAAGAACTGATATGCCGGTTATCTCTTTATTCAGAGAGACGGACAGATGTAGAATGGACAGCACAAGCCCTCCTCAACGAACGAGAAACGTCACTGGAGACTTCGAAACAGCAATGTCTCTTATAATAGCTAAAGTAACAAGGAAAGTGATTCAATACTTAAGCCACAAGTAAGGGATTCGAAAGAATCATCTAGAATAAGAAAGTTGATTACTCTCCACACCTTTATAAAGAGCTGAGTGAGTAGTACCATTCATATGTAACATGAACTCCATACAAGGATAGAAGATCTTAAAAAGCAAACAATTGTTATGGTGTGAAATTCGAATCTCTTAGAAACTTGTTTACTAAGAAATGTAATCCTTGAGAGTTGAGTTATCGGAAATGGAAAGCTAAAGATATTAAAGGAAAGGTAAAGTTCGAGGCAGGGTCGGCGATAAGGCCCTAGCGGACCCCACAACGCGGAGGGCCCCGAATCATTGGGTACCCCCGACGGAGACCTTTGTGCGAGTATAAAAATAAATCCTTGAAGATAAAACAAGGCAGTTATAATATTATCGATAATTTGCAATGATAAGTTGTAACCTCAGCATATATATATATATATATATATATATATATATATATATATATATATAATTATATATATATTTTTTATATATAATATATATATATATATATATATATATATATATATTAATATATATATATATACATAATATATATATATATATATATATATATATATTATTATCTTATTAGTTTCCAATTTAACTCCATAATGATAGCAAGTTGCTTGAAATTGGCAAAGACGGCTCAACCATTTACATGTTATAATCATGATATTCCGTCCGACGAGCATGTGAATGAGTCTTAACGAACATCAGACACAGTTCAGTTGCATTTTTTCCGCGCAATATTGGAAGACTGATTTTGAGCTAAATGGTAAATGCTATCTCCATTCAAGTGAAATTTAATTTAATTGAGACTGATATATTTTTTTAATTTCTTTTTTTTTCTTTTCTGCAAAAGAAAATGAGTGTGAGTATGTAAGTGGTTCTCAGAAACGTAAATTACAGCAACAAAAAAAAAAAAAAAAAAAAAAAAAAAAAAAAAAAAAAAAAAAAAAAAAAAAAAAAAAAAAAAAAAAAAAAAAAAAAAAAAACAATAAAAAAAAACATAAATTTTACCTTTTCAACCCAGACGATGCAAAAAAAAAAAAAAAAATCTATTTTATTCTCGAAGTAAATAGAAGCTTTGATGTTGAAAATTCACAACTTGAAGTTAATGTTTAATGTATTGATGTCGATAGAAACAGTTCGTTAATACTAAAATATTTTTATACGGATATAAGCATTTTCCAAGGACCTTTAACAACAACAGAATGAAGAAAACTAATTTTAGTGTCTGAACCATGTCAGCCAAAGGGGTCTTTCCCAAAAGATTCAAAAAGTAGATCTTTTAGTTCTGATTGTTACTTTTGTAAAACCATAACTGGACAAGAAGTTAAGAGATTTTGGTTGTGTTATTCGCCAGCATTAGATGGCGTTTATTGTGAGTTATGTTAGCTTTTCAGCGTAACCTTCGAAGCTGTAACCTGGCGAAATGGAAGTATAGGTGATTGGCAACGCCTGAGTAAGAAAATTAAAACCCACGAAATTAGCAGCGCCCATCTTTAAGTTTGTATCACATATGCTACTTGGAAAAGAAGCAAAACCATTGCAGATCAAATTTCACATGAACGCAGATAATGGAAAAATATTTTTACAAGGATTGTTGATGCTGTGCGCATATGGCATTGTGTTCTAGGCCATTTCATAGCCACAGAGAAAGTTTAAATAAAATAGGGCCTGAATCTGGCAATTTCTAGAATATAATAGATCTTTATTAACCTTATGATTCTCTCCTAGGAGTCCATATGAAAAATGAGAAGGCTCGATCAAAATACTTACATCATGATATTCAAAATGAAATTATTAACCTATTGGGTAATTCAGTATTAAATTCTTTACAAAAGAAAATCCGATTAGCTCCTTTTTTCGCCATTATTGTTGATAATACTCAAATTATTTCAAAAAAAGACCAAATCAGTATATTATTAGATACATAACTCAATCAGAAAAATCTTCTGGTGAAATAGAACTCAAAATTAATGAATCGTTTCTAGGATTCACAGAAGTCGATTACCAGACGAGTGAGGATTTTGAGAGTAAGGCTTTGGAATTTTTGAAAAAAAAATGGAATATATATTAAAAAAAAATTAATGTGACAGGGGTACTATGGTGCGGCAACAATGAATGGCCGGTATAGTGGTTTGCAAAAGAGAACAAAGGATATCGTCCCTAGTTTCGAGTATGCTCACTGTGCTTGCCATAACTTGAACTTGGGAGTAAATGATTCGGTAACACAAATTATCGAGATTAGTAAGTTCTTCAATATTGTTCAAAAGGTATGTATATTTTGCAGTGAAAGCTTACGTCATTGGCAGAAGTTACATAAAACTTTATAAGACGATATCTCAACAAAAAAATTTAACTTTTAAAAAATTGTGCCCCACGAGATGGTCATCGCGTAATGATTGTCTTTTAGCTCTGAGGTATGACTTCAAATTCGGCATGAAATTCTTGCACAGCTCCAACAAGACAGTGGTACATGAAGCTTTATCAATTAGGAATCGCCTTGATAAATTTGAAATTCATACTTTTGCTCACAAAGTTCTTGAAATATTTAATATCGTATCAAAATGCTCGCAGAATGGAACAGCCGACCTCGACAAAGCAAGTTCTTTTATTAGCCGAGCACGTGATAAATTAAAATCTATTACAGCTAACTTTTCTGATTTCTTGGCTGAATCCAAATAAATTAGCCTGATCATGGAGTATAGTTTGTGAAATGGAAAAAAAGAACTTAAGGGGTTTGTGAAACGCTTTTTTGAAGAGATAGCTTCTGACCACAGGATTGACGAGTAGGTTAAATCTTTTGAAATTAAAGTTTTCAATGCATAGCTGATTTTGTAATAAACCAAATAGAAATGAGATTTACGGATCTGGCCATTATCTTCCAAAGCTTTTGATTTCTGACACCATAAAAGTTAACATCTAACACGTGAAGAAATCACGTAAAAAGTCAACATCTCACTTACATTATTACTTGGTTGACCAAGTAATATCTTTAAGAACATCATTATCAGAAGAAATCAGTCGAAAGAAAATTGTTAGAGAAATCACAGGTTTACTAATTGAGGAAAACGCTTGTCTG
>JABUQX010015373.1:7500-17500 GCA_015478945.1 Trachelipus rathkii | reverse complement strand
CTATGACTTTGCTTGGAATATCCATTGCTTTGGTGGGAGGGATTCCTCAGAATGTGTTGATGTATAGTGAGGCGGTTTTCTGAGGTATCGATGCATACATTTCATTTTCTAATTCCTTCAAATAAAACTCATCAACCTCTGTTAAATTGCTGTTCTCGTACTGTTCGTAACAATTACAAACGGGGAAGCTGTCTTCAGGAATTCCATGTTCTTCAAATTCTCGAAAATCATGTCTCGTTCCGTGACCCATTACATAATTATTTCAGTAATATTTGAAATACAATTCTTTCCTTTACCTGCATCCTTTGACTTGACACTTATAACCATGTATCTATGCCTTTGATTCATGTAGTTCGGCCATTTGAATATCATCTACACGAAAACCAGTAGAGAGAAAAGTAAACATGTATTTAGGAATTACAGGTCCCATGCCCTCAAACACAACGTTTGGGAGTATGAAAGTAAAAAGTAAAGGAAATATGGAACAATTAAAAATATTCCAGACTTCTTCATCTTTTGAACATACGAAAGAATGTGTACAGAGGTTAAGTTTGTGGCAATATAGATGGACAGAGATATGATGAGAAAAATATTTGAGAAATGAGTAGGAATGAGAGGAAGGTGGAAGGTCCAGAAAGGATATTAAATTCCTCTGAAAAAGAAGATTTTGGTACGAAGGAAAGTAGAGTTTGCACGATTCCAGGATGACATAAGAAGCATGACTTTCTAGAGTTTAAACACAACGGTAACTTTAGAAGAAAGCGTCTCTGTGACAAATAATACGTGAACACAAAAGTTAAAACAAATTTTATGATTTTAGTTGATGGAAAGAAAATAGAATATACTTATCCATATCAGAGAGAATTTCTTCTGATTTAAGTTATTTTTACTCCGAGGGACTACTCCTGCTGAAACAGAAATAAATCCAAGGAAAATTAACGATGTACATAAAGAAGGTGTTTTCTTTATTATTTCAGAAGACTTGAAGAGGGAAGAGAGACACAGAGATAATCGGTGAAACCAAGAAAAGGGAAGAGCCTAACAGTGTATAGACACAACTTCCATCTCTGATTGAATATTGATGATGGTGGCAGCATGAGAGGAACAAAGTAGGGAATGATTTCGGAGAACAAAAAACAAGGGGTAAGTTCCGGTGGAGGATAGATAATGCTCAACAGGTTGGAAATTAGAACAAAAACCGTGAAAGTTTCAGAAATTAATGAAGAAATAAGACCATGCCACATAGCACATCGAGTTCCCAAGACTGCATCAATCCCACTAGCTGAAGCCATCATCTCCTTTGCAGTTGTTGAGGGCGAAGGATTGGATGAGTGGCAATGCTTGGGTGTCACGATCTCAGGCATCTCAGAAGCTTCTTAAATTTTAGCATTTTTAATAGCCTAAAAAAGAAAAAGGGTGGATGTGAGGAATGTAATTAAAACTGCCAGAATGCCTGTTGAAAATACTTGTTAACATTCCCACAGTAAAGATGAAAATACCATTTGTGTCAGTGAAGCACGAAAGGAACGGACCAATGAGCAATGTCCTTGAAAGGAATGTTCCAGCCCAACCTAACACTCCATATTTCACTAATCACCTTCTCTCTCTCTCTCTCTCTCTCTCTCTCTCTCTCTCTCTCTCTCTCTCTCTCTCTCTCTCTCTCTCTCTCTCTCTCTCTCTCTCTCTCTCTCTCTCTCTCCCTCTCTCGCTTCTCTCTCTCTCTCTCTCTCTCTCTCTCTCTCTCTCTCTCTCTCTCTCTCTCCTCATATATATAATATATATATTATATATATATATATATATATATTATATATATATATATATATATATATATATATTATATATATATATATATATGCAAAAGGAATTCCTTTTGAAATGTTATTTTTAACATCATTTTAATATAGCAAATGATTTCAACCTCATTAAAAATCTATTCAAGGAAATATAAAGAGTCCTTTTGTGAATTCTAATCAACTAAATTATTATTATTGTTAGTGCTATTATTATTATTATTATTATTATTATTATTATTATTATTATTATATTATTATTATTATTATTATTATTATTATTATTATTATTATTATTATTATTATTATTATTATTATTATTATTATTATTATTATTATTAATAATAATAATAATAATAATAATAATAATAATAATAATAATAATAATAATAATAATAATAATAATAATAATAATAATATCGACCGAAAGATAAAATTTATATTTAACTTTCGGTGACTAACATCAAGTTTCAGACATGTTAACTCAATTACGGATATATACTCTATATGATTATATACTGTGTATATGTAAAGTGCCGAACAACATTAAATTATTCGGTTTATCCTCAACCTTGTTAGTCGTTCAATGAGGTTTATCGTCATCCTTGTTACTTAATCGTTCAATGGGGTTCATCCTCATCCTTGTTACTTAATCCTTCAATGAGATTCATCCTCATCCTTGTTACTTAATCGTTCAATGAGATTCATCCTCATCCTTGTTACTTAATCGTTCAATGAGATTCATCCTCATCCTTGTTACTTAATCATTCAATCAGATTCATCCTCATCCTTGTTACTTAATCGTTCAATGAGGTTCATTTTCATCCTTGTTACTTAATCGTTCAATGAGGTTCATCCTCATCCTTGTTACTTAATCGTTCAGTGAGATTCATCCTCATCCTTGTTGCTTAATCGTTCAATGAGGTTCATCCTCATCCTTGTCACTTAATCGTTCAATGATGTGAAAGGTTCACCAATGTATGAACAACGTACAAATAACACAGTTTCTATAGATTTGATGGCTTTTGAATAGAAAGGTTTCCTTAACTTACTATAATAGAAACGAAAGCTAATAAACTTTTGGAATTTAAAATTAACAGTTCACCCATCTCTATCACCCTTCCCTTTTTTTAAACTCAAAATCTAAATGTTTTATATGATGAATAGTATTGAAAAAAAAAACAAACAAACAAACAAGGATTTCCCTATTAGAAAGAATACAAACATAGATTATTTATGAGGTAGATGGTTAGTTTTTAACTAAAAGTTGTTAATACTACAAAAAGCTTTGCATAAAAATAATTAATTTCTTTAACCTTCAATACTCTTCAAAATATTGCAGTTTTTTTTATTAAATATTTTTATTATTATTGTTTAAAAATTAAATTTTATTCATGAACAAATTTAAATTTAATTTTAAAAAATGTAAATAACAAAAATTTCCTTTTAAGTTTTATTTTGGAATTCAGCCAATCATGTGTACAGCCGCCATTCGTTGTTAAC
Organism: Trachelipus rathkii; assembly: GCA_015478945.1. Taxonomy (NCBI): domain Eukaryota; kingdom Metazoa; phylum Arthropoda; class Malacostraca; order Isopoda; family Trachelipodidae; genus Trachelipus; species Trachelipus rathkii. The sequence goes on along the minus strand of JABUQX010015373.1, from coordinate 14,204 downwards.
CAATCTATGTGTCTAGCCATTCGTTGTTAACCAATCATATGGAAGTAAATTTTGTTATTTCGTAATTTGGAAGAGCTGCAAGTGTTAATTTTTTAAATTGTTTGGTTTCAAGAATTTATCCAATCTACCGTTAAAAATGTAAGATATTTGTTATGAACTATTGTGTAAACATAAATGTTGCAAAGGCGAACAATTAAATGTTTTCAAGCTTCTGGAAAAGTTTATTTATAATGCGGCCGAATTATATGGTAGAACTTATTATATAAACATATAAATGAATATATATATATATATATATATATAATATATATATATATTATATATAATATATATATATATAAAATGAAAGCCCAAACACCAAATCTCTCTCTCTCTCTCTCTCTCTCTCTCTCTCTCTCTCTCTCTCTCTCTCTCTCTCTTCTCTCTCTCTCTCTCTCTCTCACTCTCTCTCTCTCTCTCTCTCTCTCTCTCTCTCCTCAACATTCACAATTGCAAGGACGTGTATCAGCGGAGTATGATTTACCTTACAAGGTATTTATACAGATACTCTTATATATATATAATATATATATATATATATATATATATTACTATTTATAATATATATATATAAAAATATATATATATATATATTGTTTTAAAATGAAGATGTATATATCAAAATATTGAATCAAATAAGTTATGAATAAAATTGGCGTCATTTTCATAAAGTAACTTTCTAAAAATTTTGGAAAGTATATTTTGATGCTTATGCTCGATTGGAAGGCAACGGCCTTTAGTTTTTTTGTATTTTAACTACCAACTAGATTTTCTCGTAGTTTCTGCTTCTCCTTGAGTTTGTAGTTTGTATATTATCCATGTGAAGTATTTAATCTTTCGTAGGTGTATAAGTCGTGTATAGTCAGGGAAATAAGCTCGTCCCTCCAGGAAGAGAATATAAAGCCTATACATATATGCATAATAACTTTTGAAAGAAAAATGCTATTTTTACCTTGAAGAATATCACATTAGTTATTTTTACCTTAAAGACTATCACAGTAGTTTTGTGAATGTCAAAGTAAAAATAGCGGTTTATCTCTAAAAATATAAATATTAAATATTATATATATATATATATATATTATTATAATTGTTTTTAAATGTTTTCTAGGTCGTTTTTTTTTAAGAAGCATGCTGCTTTTTAGTTTGGTTTTGAATGGTTTTGAAAGGCTTCGCTTCTAGAGAGTCTGCTGTTAAATACGTGCACGTTTTTTATTCGTTAAGATTTTATGTCCTGTCTGTATCATGTTATTTTTCTTTATTTGCAGGTCTTGATGCAATGTATTTGGGGGATATTGGACGAATCAGTTTTTGGCCTTTCAGGCATTTATTTGGGTAAAGTGGGTTTTGCGTGCAAGGGGTTTGAACCAGTCGACCGGGGTCACAGGCTGGGTACAAACCAGTTCAGCCAAGCGTACCCAGACGAACCGTATGCATTGGATATTGTAATTTAAGTTAGGTTTAAGCTTTCTATATAACCGTATTATAGTTAGAAATTAAGTAACTAACAGATATAGAGAAGGGAAGAGTTTTTTTTTTTCGTACTGAAGAAGATCTAGGATTTATGACAAGGAGTGAGTAGATATCTGATGGGTTAACTTTTTGTCATATTAGGTCTTAGTTCGTAATTTATATATTTTTTTCATGTATATATATACAGTGGCGTATCCAGATTTTTTTTTCGGGGGGCCAAACAAAATCGTTTATATATATATATATATATATATATATATATATATATATATATATATAATATATATATATATATATAAATATAAATATTATGAAAATAACAGATTCTATATATATATATATATATAGGCTAAGGTTACCACAAAGGAAGGAAAAATATAGTTTATTGTAAAACTTTATTTAGAAACAAAAAAGTGTTCCTATATTTATAAGTAGAACGTGAATATACTATAATATATAAAAAAAAAAAAAAAAATAATATATAAATAAATATAAAAAAACAAAAAAAAAAAAAAAAAAAAAAAATAAAAAAAAAAAAATATAAATAAAAAAAAAAAAAAAAAAAAAAAAAAAAAAAAGTAAAAGTATATATGACTTCCAGAAAGATATAGCAATATTTTATTAAATTTTACAAAAAATTTACGAGACTAAAAAAAAAAAAAAAAAAAAAAAAAAAAAAAAAAAAAAAAAAAAAAAAAAAAATCAAAAAAAAATGTTTCCTCTCCAATGTCAGAAATGCGACTAAACTTGAAAATTTGAAAGTTCAAGCATTTTCTGGAAATTATTTGGTACTTTTTTTTTTACCATCCTGGTCTAAGAATAGAATAGAGAGAAATTGTTTTTCTTAGGGTAACTAAACTATATATATATATATATATATGGTAAAATTCATATTTTTCTCTAGCATCGATATATCGATATATATAATATATATATATATATATAGTATATATATATATATATATATATATATTATATATATATATATATATATTTATTTATAATATAAATTTATTGTAATATATACATATAATATAATATTATTATAATATATAATATATAATATATATATATATTATATATATATATATATATATATATATATATAGTATTTTACACGGCCATGTAGGGGGGGGTCGAGCCGACGGGGAACAGAGGGGGGGACGTTTCCATACCCGTAGGGAGGGGCGGAGGAACCCCCCGACACCCAAATACCAAAGAGCGGGGTTTCCGAAGAACCTCCCCGTGAGCGGGGGGGATTAGTCCTTAACCCTGTCTTTCCCCGGGAAGGCGAGAGGACCCCGACTCCTGCCACGGTGCGGTTTATACCCTTGGGGTTCCCATTAGTTAAAATATATATATATATATATTATATAAATATTTATATATAATATATATATATATATATAATATATATATATATATATATATATATATATATAATATATATATATATATATATATAATATATATATATATTATGATATATATATATATGCAATCTTTCAAGTGACGTCACAAGAATTCTAACAGAAATAATATTTCGCAATTTTGTAATTTTTATAATTATATTTCACCAGTTTTATTAAAAAATAAACATAATTAATATATTTCGAAGATAAAATAGTGGTTTGAAGTCGTGTTAAAACAATAAAAAAACATTTTTTTAACGATTTCATGTGACGTCACAAACTTATTTAAATAAAAACTCAGGTAGTGCTAAGAACAAAAACTATGAACAATTCTGACACTGATATCCCACAATAAAGTTAAGTATATAAATTCTATAAATGGAAAGAATATGACCAAATCAAATGGAAAGTGGAGAACTTCTCCGTTTAGAAGAATTCTTGCCAAATCAAAAACGTTCAAAAAATAATAAAAAATATATTAAGTATACAAAAAAAAAATATTTGTTTTCTTCTCGCAAACCATTAGAAAGTGTTGCAGATCTAAAAGGTACCAAAAAAAGAACCGGGACAAGCATGCGTCTCTCGAAGTTAATTATATAAAAAAAAAATTTTAAAAATTTTTCCATTTTTTTTTCAATACATTCTATATACGTTCAATATAAAGATAGCAAAATTTTATTCTAAATAAATTTCTTTCAAAAGTCAATATTTTTTAAAATTGTAACTTTTTTTTTCGTATAATTCATAAAAATATTACTAAAGTTTACGTAAAAAAATTCGCTTTTTTCTCGTGAACCATTAGAAAATCTGGCAACAGCTAAAATGTAACAAAAAGTAGACTACGCGAAAGTAAGCGTCTTTTACTTGAATTACTTAAAAAATATATCGAAATTTTTTTTGATTTGTTTGTTTAATACGGGGGTTTTTAGGTTCTACATATTAATAGTAAACTTTTGTCCTAAATAAAGTTTATTGAAAGCTATAAGTTTTCACTTCCTATTGGTTTACCTTCACCATATATAATATATATAGATATATATATATATATTATTATATATATATATTATATATATATATAATATTATAATATATATATATATATATATATATATAAAGTGCAAGGACAAAATATTAAATTCCTAGGAAAAAATGGGAATTTATATGAATTACTAAAATTATACTCTTCCTACCTAAATTGTTAAATTTAATTCGCCTGACATGAGAGTGTGCGAAGTTCGAGATAACATCTTCAATTTTATTTCAATATTTCGATGTATTTGAGGAGGTCACGGTTCCAATAAGTCTTTTCATTCTACAATAGTATTCTCAAGTAGTGTGTCAGAACTTAATGTTGAAAAGCTCTTTCTACGAGCGATTAAAATCACGGGTAAAATATGTCAGTATTGCAACAAAATGTAATATTTGGGAAATGAGACCAAGAAACTAGTCCATCTATTGAGGTTTTTGGGCGACCTGTGCTGTGATGCCAATTCAACTTCCGTAAATCCCATTCTGCTTTTACTAAATCTTCATTTGGCTTTGAGATCTTCCCTGTTAAAATATTTACCACAATTTTTTATTTTTCATATGGGCACATTACACTGTTCAGTAAGGACAAAATTGCAAGGAAATGTAATAAACTTCTCCTATGCTGATATTAAATAATCCAAAAATGGTATAAAAATGATGTTTGCAATAATAAGTCTGTGGGTCGGGAGTAGGAATGTTGGGGTCTGTATTTTTGGAATTGTTAATTCTTGGGTACATCAATTTCAATACTCAGGGGTTTTTTTTTTTTTTCAAGGATTTTTTTTTTTTTTCAAAAGGATGCCGGGGGCTTTTACCCACCCAAATTTTTTTTCTTTCCCAAAAAAATCAGCTGAAATTCTAATATTTCATTTTCTCTGTTGGTTTCAAGTTTAGTTTTTAACTAATGACTTACGAGATTTGTTCCTGATCCCTCATCGGTAATAATATATAATTGAAGAAAGAGCTTTATATTATAATTAAACGGTATTATGATACTTAAAATTTTATAGGTGTCTAGAAAATTTCGGGGGGGGGCCATGGCCCCTGGCCCCCCTAATTACGCCACGTATATATTATATATTATATATATAATATATATAGTATATATATATATATATATATATATATATATATATATAGTATATATATTATATAAATATAATATATATTTTCTTATATATATATATTTATATATATAAAAGATGGAGTGAAGTATTGGTATTGGCAATAAATACGATACGATACCAAAGCCCAATGTGTAGATGTCAATATTTTTCATTACAGCTTGTATTTAAATCAAAATTCCTATCTTTAGCACAAACTTGTTCCATTCATGTTACAAAATAGAGTGAAAGAAAGCTTATTATTTTCCGTATGTCGATCACTAATATTTCAATTAGCTATGTATTGAATAATTGCTATTCATTTCCCAATTACTCTTTATCAACACCTCAAGCAACAAGTAAAGCTTCAACAACAAAAGTTGAATAATACTAATATTACACCTATAAGGTGAAAGAGTACATTACTGCAAATTATACAACGCACATTACATGTAAATGAAGTTTTGTTTGCAAGTTCATTTCAGAAAATAAATCAAAAAATGCCAATGATCAATGAATGGATCAACGTTGGAATTGCTACTGAAGGGCAGGGTTCAATGATTGAGCCATAAACCCCCATTTTTGCCTCCACCTAAAAATGGACATAAAATTCTTAATTTTCAGGCAATTTTGATGGGAAAAGAAGCAAACTGTAGCTTTTTCTGACCTCTAAAACGTTTTCTTCGGGTGTTTTTATGTGTCTGTAGTCATTCTTTCAGATTTTTTAATTTTTCAAAACCTATATCAATAATAATAATAAAAAATATCAATATTTCATTTTTTGAAGAAATCACTTCTTTGAAAAAGTGAAATATTGATATATCTTTTTTCTACTTGTCCGATCAACATCAAATTTTCAGGGCTTGTATAGTCGGGCAAGATACATCTTTTTAACTTAAATAATTCTTTGGTATACTCAAAAGAAATTTTTTTTAAAATTTCCAAAAACATTTTTTCGGAAAATTTGTTCCAAGGACAATTCCAAAACTACTGCATATACAAAGAAATTATCTAAGTAAAAAATGTGCATCTTTCTTGACTACATATGCTCTGAAAAATTTCATCCACTTCGCAAGAAGTAAAAAAAAATCTATTAACAAAATTTCACTTTAAAACAAACAAAAGGAATTGATGCAAACGTTAAAATTATAGCCATTACAGTAGATAACTTTCTACAGAACGAAAGTTTTGATGCAGATAAATGTGTTGGAAAGGGCTATGATGGTTGTTCTAATGGTATGGAAAGACTTTGGCGTTCAAAATATTTTGCGAGAGAAGTATAAGAAAACACTGTTCTTTTACTGTGCAAATCACAAACTAAACCTTGTTGTGAATGATTTGTATTGTGTTCCAGAAATACGTGAGAGAAATTCCACAAGAAAGCATATCCTCCAAACATCCCAGTGTTCTGTGTAGCACGTCGGTCTCATAAATACAGAAATATTGCCATAAATTCAAGTAAAATTTTTCTGGCATCGTCCAAGGGTTGCAAAGGTTACCAGATGATGACAATGCAACGAGAAAAATTGCCTTTCAGCTAAACTTTGCTGCGGCAGTCTCGGATCATTATCTGTATTAGTCTTATAACTATGCATTCCACATTACTGGAATCTGTGGCAAATGCTTTTCAGTCAAAAAGCATAAATAT
>JABUQX010015373.1:0-2500 GCA_015478945.1 Trachelipus rathkii | reverse complement strand
TTTTTCCCCCACAGAAAAAAAAACCTTCCCGCGAAAAATTATCATAAACGAAATTACCAAATTGTCGATACTTAAAATTACAGACATCGACACGATACAAGTATTAATATATTAATTGGTATAGCAATCACAACTTCCCGAAAAATTAATTAAGCAATATTTAAATATCAGGTAGCAACTGCTGAAATAACCCGTTGGTTTAGAAATTTAAAACCTTTGCTGATCATTCTTACAGTTACTTTTTTTAGAAAAGTTTTTCATCTATCAAGATTTTGTACCATATTTGAGTTAAATTTTTTTTTTAAATAAATATTTGAGATACTAATAATTTTAATCCGGTAAAGATTATGTAATTACTAATACCGAAAAGAGGCTGAAGAGTACGAAAGAATAAAGGGTTTTGCCTTGCTTCTTCAACGCGTTTTCATGTAACGAAATGAGTGAAATGTCATGCATCCCATCATTCGCTCTTTCCAAGAGTGAAACGTCATGCATCCCATCATTCGCTCTTTCCAAGAGTGAAATGTCATGTATCACATTATTCGCTTTTTCTAAGTAAAGGGTAAAGAGTATTGTTTTACGGAATATCCTGGGAGTTGAAACTAGCGGGTTTGAATGGAACTGTTGTTGTTCTATGATTCTTGGTATCTGTAAGTGTACGCCAATACTCCCAGTAACTAATAAATCTCAGCAGTATTACGAGGAACTTTCAAGACTGTTAGGATTATTCTTATGTGATTCCAGCATCAGCATATTTATGCTTTTTGACTGAAAAGCATTTGCCACAGATTCCAGTAATGTGGAATGCATAGTTATAAGACTAATACAGATAATGATACGAGACTGCCGCAGCAAAGTTTAGCTGAAAGGCAATTTTTCTCGTTGCATTGTTACCATCTAGTAATCTTTGCAACCCTTGGACGATGCCAGAAAAATTTTACTTGAATTTATGGCAATATTTCTGTATTTATGAGACCGACGTGCTACACAGAACACTGGGATGTTTGGAGGATATGCTTTCTTGTGGAATTTCTCTCACGTATTTCTGGAACACAATACAAATCATTCACAACAAGGTTTAGTTTGTGATTTGCACAGTAAAAGAACAGTGTTTTCTTATACTTCTCTCGCAAAATATTTTGAACGCCAAAGTCTTTCCATACCATTAGAACAACCATCATAGCCCTTTCCAACACATTTATCTGCATCAAAACTTTCGTTCTGTAGAAAGTTATCTACTGTAATGGCTAGAATTTTAACGTTCAAAACCTACTTTTTTTTTGTTTTTAAAATGAAATTTTGTTATAAATTTTTTTCTGCTTGTGCGAAGTGGATGAAATTTTCAGAGCATATGTAGTCAAGAAAGATGCACATTTTTTACTTAGATAATTTCTTTGTATATGCAGTAGTTTTGGAATTGTCCTTGGAACAAATTTCCGAAAAAATGTTTTTGGAATTTTAAAAAAATTTCCTTTAAACTTGACTTGTTCTTTAAATTTAAGTTAAAAAGATGTATCTTGCCCCGACTATAACAAGCCTGAAAATTTGATGTTGATCGACAAGTAGAAAAAAGATATATCATATTTCACCTTTTTTCAAAGGGGAGTGATTTTTCAAAAAAATTGACATATGATATTTTTTTTATTATTGATTAGGTTTTGAAAAAAATTAAAAATTGAAAGAATGACTACAGACACATAAAAACACCCGAAGAAAACGTTTTAGAGGTCAGAAAAAGCTACAGTTTGCTTCTTTTCCCATCAAAATTGCTGAAAATTAAGAATTTTATGTTCCATTTTTAGGTGAGGCAAAAATGGGGGTTTATGCTCAATCCTGACTCATGCCTACTCAAAAGGAACTGCCCACGGTGATCCATTCATTGATCATTGGCATTTTTGAATTTATTTTCTGAAATGAACTTGCAAACAAAACTTCATTTACATGTAATGTGCGTTGTATTAATTGCAGCAAGTAATTGTATCTTTCCACCTTATAGGTGTAATATTAGTATAATCAACTTTTGTTGTTGAGCTATTACTGTTGCTTGAAGGGTGTGATAAAGAGTAATTGGGAAATGAATAGCAACATTATCAATACAGCTATTGAAATATTAGTGATCGACATACGGAAAAATAATAAGCTTTCTTTACTCGTATTTGTAACATGAATGGGAACAGTTTGTGCTACAAGATAGGAATTTTGATTTAAATACAAGCTGTAATAGAAAAATATTGACATCTACACATTGGGCTTGGTATCGTATCGTATTTATTGCAATACCAATACTTACTCCATCTTTTATATATATAAATATATACTATAATATATATATTATATTATATTATATATATATAGTATATATATATATATATTATAACTATATATATATAATATATATAATCTATATAATATATATATATATTATATAGTACACGTGGCCGTAAATTAGGGGGGCCAGGGGGGCCCATGGCCCCCCCCCGAAATTTTCTAGACACTAAAA
>JABUQX010015372.1:0-13010 GCA_015478945.1 Trachelipus rathkii | reverse complement strand
ATAAAACCCTATTACATAAATTATCTAAATATGGAATAATCCAAAAGTTTAAGATAATAGAGAGAAGGTCAGTATTATAACGCAGAAAAAGAAAAATACTATTGATTCAAACAAAAGTGGAGCTATCTGTATAAATTTTAGATAATGCTATTTAAATAGGTAATGTTACGCTAAAACCCAATTGATCATATGCTAAAATCTAAGTTAAAAAAAAGTTGAGGAAAAAAAAACACATAACTTGGTACTAGCTATATAATATATCGAATAGTATTTATTATTTAATCTAAAGTTTTGCTTTATAATTTTACCAAAATATTAGAGTAATGGCCATATTAACATACCCGATACCCAAAGGAAATGGCCGTACTGCCCGTACTGATACCCGATACTATCCCTGGTACATCCCTGTTTACTATATATTATATATAATATATACTATGTACTATATGATATATATAATATATATATTCATATATAATATTACCTATTAGTATTATACGAACGTAATTATCTATTATATTTACTACTCTATAATATATAGTAGGTATCTCTTAGGAGAGTAGGACGAGAGAGAGAGACGAAGGAGAGGTGGTGGACGAGAACGAGAAGACGAGACGGAGAGAGAAGAGAGAGAGAGAGAGAGAGTGATTAGAGAGTGAGGAGAGACGACGAGTGAGAGAGAAGAGAGAGAGAGGAGAGCGAAGAGAGTAAATAAAGAGAGAGAGAGAGACGAGAGAGACGAGAGAGAGAGAGAGAGATGAGTATTAATTTTTTGAAAAAAATACTGAAGGAGGAGAGAGGAGAGAGAAGACGAGTGAAGAGAGAGAGAGAGGGGGGGTAAGGAGAGAGAAGAGAGAGAGAAGAGAGAGACGAGAGAGAGAGAGACGAGAGAGAGAGAGAGAGAGCAAGAGAGAGAGAGAGACGAGAGAGAGAGAGAGATGTAGAGAGAGAGCGTGCGGAATGAAACAGAGGGGAAGATGGAAGAAAGAGGATGTCGGAGATGAAGAGGGAGAGGAACGGACGGTAGGAGAGAGGAGACCCGGACGAGAGAGGAGGAGAGAGAGAGAGGTGAGAGGAGAGATTGGAGAGAGAGAGAGAAGGAAGAGAGATGAGAGAGAGAGAGACGAGAGATACAATTCTTTTTTTCAATCTTATTTCTGTGCGATTTCACTGGATGAATGAAAATGTTGTCACGAATTTCGTATTCTTTTCGCCTACATACAAGCAAGTAATGACGCTTGGCCTAAGTCGTATATATAGTATTATATGAGAATATTTGAGATGTATGTACGCCATAGCTTGGAATTTTACTCTTAAGAACAGAGTGAGAAGGAAATTTCCAAATGAATTTAATTTATTAATTAATATGTTTTACTAAAGTAGTTGCTTTTCTTTAATTTATTTTATTCAAAATCAGTTTCTTTTTTCACTTTCAATAATTTGTGATAATTTATTTAACTTTACCAGTTTTAATTAATTTATTTGAAAAAGACTTGACAAAATATGGCGAGGACTACCTGACGCCTGCCTCCTATGAAGATAAGCCCACCGATATATATCTTAATATAATATATATATAATATATATATATATATATAAATTATATATATTATCTTTTATATATATATATATATTTATATATATATATAATAATAGTCATATATTAAGAAATATATAATTGGAAGGTAAAGAATGTATGTGGAAGGTTGTTGAAATTTACCACAGCTTATTTCTACTAACATGGAATAAAACTTGGGTGGTAGGAAAATGGTAGACTATCTGAATATGGAAATAGTCGGAATAGCGGTGGAGAATTAAGGTATTCATTGTTGCTCTTTGCTTCTGACAAATCCTGCCTTTATTAGGTGGAGTCAAGCAGAGAGTAGAGTCATATGTACGTGGTTGCGAGCTCCCGCCAAACTTTATGGGGCACATCAAAAGCCTTACATCGTTTTCTTATTTTCGCATTCTCGTAGTATATGAGCAAGAGTATGCAACGATCATATGTGGAGCCCATGACTTATCCTGGTTCCTACCTTCATACCAAAATAGAATGCTGATAGGAAGTCTTCACAAGAGGCGTCAGATTGCGTTTCAGTGACGAAAATGTTACCACATATGTATCAAAAACTATTCACTAAATTTACACATTTTCGTGCATTTTGATATTACAATTTAACACTTCAAAAAGACTCCAAAGCCAGAAATCTGGGAAAATAAAAACATAAAAATGAAACTCTCAGTCACATTTAACAGTTATTATGTTTATATATTTTAATTTTTTGGGGAAACGTTTTTTTTTTTGTTTTCATGGTTTTTTAAGTATAGATGAAGAGGCTGTGACAATCTCCCCAAAATAAATTTCACCATAATACAAATGAGACTTCTAAAAAAAATTACTGTCACTGTAATCCCAAAGCAAAGCTAATTGATATTTTTATAGAGATTTTTTTGAATTCAGCAGGTGGAAAATACATAAGAATAAGCTAATTTTGAGCCCGAGCAACTACTTGTTCATGTTTACTATTTATTATTATTATTATTATTATTGATTATATTAGGATTCACCAAAGATAAGTGAATTGTAGTAACAAAAGCAATTGTTAAATTTTGCTTTTATTGTACAAACCGCAACCGCGGTTGTGAAAAATTTAATAACGCAAAAAATCGCAACGCGGGTTGTTGAAAAGTTTAGGAAACGCAAACAAAAACCGAGCAACCGCGGTTATGCAAAAAATGAGCTTCGCTCCATCAGATTATATATTAATATATATATAGAATAATATATATATATTTAAATATTATATATATAGTATATATTTATATATATATATATATATATAATTATCATTATAATATATATATATATATATATATATATATATAGTATATATTATTTATAATTATATAATGCCGATTAACGAAAACTGATGTATCGCGATAACGGATAGAATCATAGACAAAACATACACGATAGCCGATGTCCGATGATATTCGTATAAAAATATCGGCGATTAAATCATAAAATCCAATGTTTTTTGGTATTTCATTTTTAGTTTTAAATAAAATTTGTTAAAAAAAACACGGACTTTTAGTTTTAAGAAAATATTAAAAATAAATTTTATTAACATCTTCTAACAATTCTTTATTATATTCTATTTATAAAATTTTCATTTTCTTTACCGACACGCGTAGACCCAGAAAAATTGGCCTATATAACTTGATAAAAACTTTGGATTTCTTATTAAATAAAATCTTATTTTTTTCCTTTTGCTTCTCAGTTTTTTATATAAATTTATTTTCTAATTTATTGCTTGATTTTAGACGTTCTATGTGTACTGTAAAAGCCGAAGTAAGGTTGAATAAAGGGATTTGAAATGAGAAATCAAAGAATTAGTGTTAATTACAAATTTATCAATATAAAAAAGTTTACAATACCTAGGTTCTGGCACTATCATCGCCAGAACTATTGTATGTAATCCCCTCTCATAAACACGTGGACAGATAACTGGTCAGTTGTTCATTCTGACAGAGACTTTCCTATCTCTGGCTCTGTAGATATCTTTGCCAAGGGAGAACAATCGGTCCACCCAACGCTAGACGGCATTGCTGTATTGTACCTTATAAAGAGTTTCAATTAGGGAGGGCAAAGTTGATATATATATTATTATATATATACATATATCTATATCAATTATATATATATTTTATTATTTATATACTGATATAATATATATTTAATTATATTATATTATTATATATATTATTATATATAATATTATATTTATTATATATATATGATATTATTATATATATATTATATTTTACTTCATTAGCAACTTTATCAACCCGCCGAAATTTGCATATCGACATATATGAGAAGTTCCATTTGCCGAGAATTAACTGTGATGAAGAGAGCTAGCTGACAACAAAGATACGCTAGTTTGACTTAAAGCCTATGAACAACGAAACAATTAAAACGATAAAATATGTATGTTTATACAGTGTTAGTACATTGATCCTTCAGTAGTCTATTCGAATTCGATTTAATTCTTTTTTATTTATTTTAACATGTATATTTTCTTGATAAAAACAATAAACGTCGTCTGGCAAACACCTAAGGTTCAGTTTTTTATTTTGCCAGATTTAGGGGGGGGGGGGCAAGTGCCCCGCCCTGCACCCCCCTGCCTTTAGCCCTGGCTGTATGGTGTAACCTTATAAAGAGATCAATGAACACTTTCTCATTGTTAAAAGTTGTGTTGACAGGCTGTTGTCGATTTAGCTTGCACCACTGTATTTATAATGAGAGAGCTTACTCTGAATTTTGATCTTTTATTGCGTGACCTTGAGTTACAGTTTCGTGTATCGATCAGCAATCACAGAATGCTTGCAGTAGGTAGTTCCTTCTCTTCCATGTCCTCTCCCGCCTGACTGCTGGTACTGTTGCGTTCCGAGTTTAGGTCACCGCACCGCACATAAACTCTTCACCTTAGTTTCTCTCCAAAAGGCTTGACTCTAGAATTTTTGGCATTGTTTCTTTCAAAGCCCTCGATACCACATCAGGCGAACTCTGGAGTGGAAGGCAGTGGCCAGAAAGTACTCCTCATCTTCAAAGGTGCGGGAGAACCTCTTGTCTATGGCGTCGAGGAGGGTATTGACCAGGAAGATTCGCGAAGAATGGCAGATTGGCATTGGTCTTAACAGTCAATCAGTTTATTTGTGGTCACCAATGGAGGTGGGGATTCAGGCAGCCCAGATAGCACTGTTTTTCCCTTGGATTTGATATTCCAGTGAGACGGCGATTGGAGTGCTTGACCTGATAATTGAAAGGGAAATATTACTATAACTAGGTTTTAAAATGGAGGCATTACTCTGCATTATTATGTTATATATTATATATTAATATAGTATATATAATATATATATTTATCTATAATACTATATATATAATATATATTATATATATAAATATATATATATATTATACTTTATATATTATACATATACACTATAACTCTATATAACAAAAGCTATCGCGATAGCCCATAACTCATTGATAAAAAGATTTTATCGAGATAGCAGAGAGATCAACCCGAAAACCTTATCCGCGCGAAAAAAAATTTACCTGGTCCGTACAAAAAAAAAAATGTTTCATTTGTTTAGTGGCTGCCAGGTATTTAATCGCAAGTTATAGCACTCGTGATATCTGAGGTGTGTGACTTTCGCAGCAGAATGACCATTGTTTTAGCCAAGATTGGCGTCTAGTTCTAATAGAAGTCGATACAGCGTGTTCCAGACTTACGCTTATACAATAATTTGTTTAAATGTATGTTTTACAGTCTTTTTCGTTTTTTTCACTTTTTTTAAGCGGCTTACTTGTAAATTTAAAATACGTGTATTTGTTTCTATTTCGAACACCTCATAGAAGTTCTTGTATCGATTGAGCCTGTTTGAATACCTATATATATTATGCATAATCTTGGCAGGTGAATTATTGCCAGAGAACAATAGATAAGAAATACTTGATCTAAACTTTGTTGAAGCAAGATATACTGGATCATACTTTTGGAAAGAAATGGAGACCAAGATAAGTGTTGGGCTACCTATGGTATGGTAAAACGTGCTTTGTCGAAAATCTACGTCAGTTGAAAATGGACGAAGAAAAGGATTTAAAATTTGTTTGGGTCAATCATGGCGGGAGCCAAAGAGTCACCACAGTGACTGTTATTTTTGTTTGAGCTTAATATTAGTGAAAGTTTCAATCGTTTACAAAGGAAACCGTAAATTTTTGAGTATCCCGGATTTTGGAGTCAGCAAGGCGCACCTGTACACCTCCGACATGTCCCATTCCAAGATGTTCAACTACACTCCCAGAGATAGCATTCGTTTAGCATCTCACGAGCATAATCACAGGATTTGGGTTTGCACACGCTGCAGAGGTACGGTTATTGAGTTATGGAGAGAAAGTAATATCTAACACAGCAACATTTCCCCAGGAAAGATCAAGTTATTTAGTACGAGAGTTAAGTCTCCTCCAGCAAGATTCTGAGCTTTTGCATCTAGACTAAGTGAAAAGAAACTTATTTATAATTATGTATGTCATAAAATATATTTTTTCGGACAGCAGATCGGTAGTATTCTATTCCATGATTTCAATCTGAAGATGAAGACTAGTATACATGTAAGAACATCCCCTCTTCTACTCCCAATAACTGGATAAGGTTACTCTAGAATACGAACCAGAATGATCTTGGCGATTGTTTATGTGATAGAGTTCAAATCGGAGACAGAGCATGTGAAGTGACTGTTTTATATGTACACATGGCAATAGATATGATCGATCCAATTAGTACGACTCAACAAAAACCGGAAACAGAGGAAATATGAAAATATATAGAATAGACTCTTTGCAGAGCTTAAGATTATTAATTGAACACACCAGCGGGTCTAGTATATGTCTTTTGAGAATTGCAGAGTCAAGCATCTTACCTTGGCAGCGAAGCGGAACTAATACTAAGTACCCTTGTTTCATACTTGAGTAGGATAGAAGGAGACCACTTTGTGGGAATAAAGTGATGGTATGGCCTGACGGGAAATAATCTGATGTAGGGCATCAGAATATCCATTAACGAACCACTGGTCTGACAGTCGGGAAAATTATGTTCAAATACTCACATTCCACTAGACGTGATGAAGCAAATTTTGTTAGGGCCCTAACAAAGATGGTGAATGTATTCAACAATTTTAGCAGATTTTTTACCAGGGTTGACGTATGGAGAAACGTACAAAAGCTAGAATCTTTAGCGCCTCAAATCGCCAAAGATCATCAGGATGACAATATTCATAATTCGCATTAGACTGTATTGAAAGCATTCATGCTGGAAAGTTTGTGTCTTGGTTGTTCAGGAACTTTTTTGGGCTAACATAACCTTGCCCAAGACTATGATGAAACTGCTACAGAAAATGCTTTCAGACTTCAAAATTTCGCTTAATCTAGATTATTCCTTAGCCATAAAAGTTTCACTTTCTACATGTCACTTAGATCGATTTATCTTAGCAGGCCTAATCTAGGTTTAATAGTGAGGAAACACAAGGGGAGAGGTTCCATCAAGAGGTGATGGAAGACAAATACCAAAGAAGATAGGGATTACAAAATGCGAATGAGAAGGGACTAGTTGTTCGGAAGCTTCAACTGATTGTCCAATATTCTGACAGAATATTGTAGAATATACAATTGTGATTTCATTGTACTGAATTGCATGTTTTGACCTATTAGCATTTTCTTACTGTATTACAATTAACAATATTGAATATATATCTTCGTGTTTTTTTTTTTTTGTAGAATTACGTACAACACTAACATAAGATGTTGTTCACTAATGCTATTTTATGTGACCATACCTGTCATCTCAAAAACGTAGGCCAATCATAGGAAAACGGAAGGTCATATTTGGAACTCGGGCAAAAGTCCATAAAATGGACGTCGAAATGTTATTGCGCGCAAAAATCTTTGTTTGGCCACGTGTTATCTGCCATATCAGTTTACGGTAGTTATGGAACAAAGATATAAATAATCGCCGATACCGAATTATTCCGGTTGATTACAACGTTTATATCGGATAATGATAAACACCGAAACTTAGTTCGACGGATAACGCCACCAATAGTATATATATATTTATAATTATATATATATATATATATATATATATATTATATTATATATATAATATCATAATTATATAATTATATATATAATATATTAAATATATTTATTTATATTATCTATATAATATATTATTTATTATAAAATATCATATATATTATATATATATATATATATTATATATATATATATAGTATAGATATTATATATATCTATAAATATTATATATATTAATATATATAATTATTATAAACAATTTTTCTTTTACATTACTTTTTTATTTTTAGAAACATTTGTCGGAAGCTGGTGACGGATGCGCGGCTGGATCAAAAGCCGACACGCACCACTATTTTGCTCGTGACTCCGCACCGCACTTTTTAATTTTTTCCTTCCGCACCGCACCCGCACAGGTCGCATAAATTTGAGCAGCACCGCACGGCACCAAAGAATGAGCGCACCCGCACCAGAACCACACCCGGTGCGTCGGTCAACACTTGAAATATCAATTTTTATATATATATTATTTATTTATTAATAATATATTTGATGAATTTTATTTGCTGCTGTAACTACAATAGATCACATCGGTGCTGGATTAATTCAGCCTGGCAGAGGATTTGTTTTGTACCCAATCAAGGTTTGTGTTGAAATTATTATTATTATTGCAAATTTACTAATAAACAAATTTAACTGGTTACTGTTTACTTACTGCATATGGTTATTACGCCAATAGGGTAGTTTTTAATGGTTATGTATTCTGTGATGAATATAATTACAACCATTATATTTTTAAATATCAGCAGTCTTAAAAGAAGCATAGATCTAGTCAGAATATTAAAGAAGCATAGATCAAATCTGAATATATATTAGCATTGAATTTCAGTACTTCAAAGAAATATTGAAAAATTAATATACTTTGTTACATATTCTATAGATATATATACTAACTTATAAAACCATTTGAAGAAATTATTGTGAAAGCAATTAAGAAAAAAAAGACTTTCTTCGACTTATCCACAAAATTCAAACTATGAATTTTTTTTTCAAATGCAATGATTAGTAACTCCAGTGAAATTCACACCACAATTGAGGTATTTAATTCTTCTAATTGAGAAAAGGTTTTCATCATATTTGGAGAATAATTCTTATGCTAGATCCAAATTGAGATTTCAGAGAAGTGATTGGGAAGCCAAATTAATGGAATGGTTAGCAGAAATTTTGAAAGATTCAGAAACTTATGGAAACTAGAGAGTATTTAACAGAAGATACTTCTGCTAGTTTTAGAAATAATCAGGTATCTGCAAGTTCACCATTGACTTTCCCAAATTTAATCGATAAATTACCATTTGTTCTGAAGAGTTGTGAGGGAT
This sequence comes from Trachelipus rathkii, assembly GCA_015478945.1. Lineage (NCBI taxonomy): Eukaryota > Metazoa > Arthropoda > Malacostraca > Isopoda > Trachelipodidae > Trachelipus > Trachelipus rathkii. The sequence continues at coordinate 3,974 of JABUQX010015372.1, read as the reverse complement.
CAGTTACTAGAAAGAACGAAAAGAACAGCATTAATTTTGCTTTGCGTAAGAGAGTTGGTGAATTATTTAAATTTGCAATTACAACCAAGAAATGATGAACCATTTGTGTAGTGGAAAAATTAGAATAAACACTATACTTGGACATAAAATCTTGACACAAAACTGCTTTCCTGTAAATTTGAGATTCCATTACTATTTGAGGGCCGTGCAACCCCACTCCCGATTTTCGGGGTTCATAAACCTTTCAAATACATAGCTTTGGTTCTACTTGGAATAAAGCAAAAATTCACAATTGCATCTTTAATAAGAAAAAAATCTCTAGTAAAGTGTATAGAAAAAATTAAAATAAAATATAGGACATTGAAAGTAAATTTTTATCCTCACCCGGAAATGTTGATGGATGTTAAAAGAAATGTAATTCCTCTTCTTAAAGTTAAGATATTGCGTTATCTTATTTTTGCGTTATCTTATTTTGAAATAAAAATCTTGCTTATTTTTTTCAAATGGAGGAAATTTTGAAATAATGACAAGTTGGTAGATTTTATGTAATTTAATTGTAGAAAAATAAATCAAAGAAAATATGTGTCTAACAATAACTATACAAATCTTATTAAGTATTACGTTATTGCAAAGAATCAAAAAATAAATTTATTCAGAAATATGTTTTTACAATTACTAAACAAATAAATATTTATTGCAATAAATAAAAAGTTAAATTTAAGCAAAGAAATTTATTTTGGTAAATATAAAATTTTCATTGTTTTTTTTTTTTTTGAAACCCCCACCCATCCCAGGGTGGTCTCATTTCTAGGAGAAAAAATTTAACCTTTTATTCAATGGTAAAAAATAATGGCGAGTATTGATAAAATGTGAATATTTCTCGATTTAATTTATTGGTAATTGGAATGACGTGCTTTAAATTTGACTCTTAAAGGCACCTGATATCGCTTGCATTATTATTTATTGATTTTCAGTACAAAGCTATTGTATTTAGACCATTCAAAGGGGAAGTCCTAGATGCAGTCGTTACTCAAGTAAACAAAATTGGATTATTCTGTGAAATTGGTCCTATGCAGTGCTTTATTTCTAAGCATGTAAGTATAAACATTATATATATATATATATATATATATATATATATACTATATATATATATATATATATATATATATATATATATATATATCTATATACTCTTTCTTTCTTTCATATATACTATATATATATATTATATATATATATATATATATCCCTGTGTGCGGGGGAGAAAGAATTTCCCACATCGTATGTCCTGCGTGTCGTAGAAGTCGACTAAGGGGCGGTGGTAGTTGGGTTGGCTGCCCACTACCACTATCTCTTGCTAGGAATGCTGATGCATGCCTCGGAGATGGTCGTGATCGCCGTAAACGACCTTCCGCTTTCGGCGAAACTGTATGAATCGTATGGGATTTTACATGGAATGTCAGAGGAATAAATGTTGAGAAGAGGAGAGGTGATGTTGGATGTATTTAGAAAGGGTTAATTTGATTTGCTCGCTGTGACTGAAACCATATGGATGGGGTTGTGAAAGAATTAGAGGTGGTGTGATGTCACTTATGGGATTTATCACAGTATTTTACAAGAATGTTTGAGTGGAGAGAAAGGAGTTGCAGTACACGATGAAGTGACCTGTGGTACAAAAGCTATGGTAGGCTTTGTGTGTGTGAGGTCCTAAATTCTAATAGTTAAATTAGGATTTGTAAAGGTCAAGGTGTGTGTGGTTGTTTGTGACGTATGGTCCATCTGAGAAACGTTGAAGAGAGTACGATTTTTTGGGATAATTTGAATGATGTTCTGGATGGGGTGAGTAGGAGTTTCAGATTGATAGTGTTGGGGGACCTGAATGGTTGGATAGGTGATCAAAAAAGGGATGGTATAACAGGTGGTTTTGGGGTGGCGGGAGAAAATGAGAATGGTAGAAAGGTGATTGATTTCTGTGAGGAGAGAGGTATGTGTGTAAGTAATACTTTCTTTAAACACAGAGTATTCATAAGTATACTAGAGTTGGTGTAGGTAGAGATGGTATCGAAGTGAAAAGTATGATTGATTTTGTGTTGGTGAAGGAGATGTTGAAGTATGTGTTGGATGTTAAATCAGTGAGGGGTTTAGGAATGGGATTATCGGATCATTATGTTGTTCTATGTAAAATTAAGTTAGTGGGGGCTTGGATGGAGAGGAAGGTGATACGAAAGGAAGTAGGTAAAATTAAAAGTGAGAAGTTAAGTGAGCAAGAGAATAAGGATAAGTATGTAAGAGCGCTCGCTAGTAAAAAATGGGTGGAATGTGAACAAGTTGATACTGAACAAATCTGAAGGACAAATGAAGGAAGCAATTGTTAGTAGTGCAAAGGAAGTGTGTGGATGTGCTAAAGTAGGAAGTAAGAATGTTAGCAGCGAATGGTGGAATGAAGAGGTGATGAAAGCGGTTAAAGGTAAAAAAGAAGCGTGGTTGAATGTACTAAAAGCAAATGATGAAGATTCAAAGAAAGATGCTTGGAATTATATAAGGAGGAAAAAAGAAATACTAAAAGGTGTATACGTAGGAGAAAACAAGAGGTAAATGAACAGTTTGGAAGGAGGATGAATGAGGACATACAAGGAAATAGGAAGCTCTTCTGGAAGGAAGCGCGAAAGGTTAAGAATGAGAATAAGGGGAATCTGCTTAGAATAATGAATAGGGATGGTGCTTTTGTAACTGATGAAATGGATGTGAGGGGAGTGTGGAAAGAACACTTTGAAAATCTGCACAATATTAACAGTAATGATGAGGTGTTAGTGAATGTGTGTGTGTGGTTTTGATGGTGCAGAAGGAATAGGTATTTTGGGGATGAGGGTATTAGTAAGGAGGAGGTAATGGAGTAGGGTGAAAGTTGAGAAGAATGGTAAATCTGCAGGTATAAAAGAGATGAAATCACTAGTAATGATCAAGAACGGAGGCAGGATGGTGATTGATTGGATTTTGGAAGTTGTGTAATAAAGCGTTTATGGAGGTATATAGTTCCAAAGGAGTTGGAGGAGAGCAGTAATAGTAGCCTTGTATAAGGGTAAGGGAGAAAGAACTGTAGAAATTATAGGGGGAATAAGTTTATTAGTGTTGTAGGGAAGGTATATGCTGGTATTTGGTCGAAAAGAGTGCGTCAGTGACTGAGGAAACACTGATTGGTGAAGAACAAGGTGCGTTTAGGAGTGGTAGGATGTGTGGATCAAATCTTTACATTGAAACAAATGATTGAGAAAATGAGGGAGAAGAAGAATAAATTATATTTAGGTTTTATGGATTTACAACAGGCGTATGATAGAGTTAATAGGGAAGCCTTATGGCAGGTATTAGTGATATATGGTGTTGGTGGTAGGCTTCTGAATGGAATCAAAAGTATGTATGACGATAGTGAAGCGTGTGTAAGAATAAATGGTGTCAATGGTGATTGGTTTTAGGATTAATAGCGGAGTGAGACAGGGTTGTGTTATGTCTCCTTGGTTATTCAATGTGTATGTGGATGGGGTTATGAAAGAATTCGAGGTGGGGATGGCAGGAAATGGTGTTAGAATGATGGAGAATGGAGAGGAGTGGAGGGTGCCCTACCTATTGTATGCGGATGATTTGGTTCTGTTTGGCGAGTCTGAAGAGAGTTTGAGAGGATTGGTGGAGAGATTTGGTAGGGTATGTAAAAGGAGGGGTTTGAAAGTAAACGTAGATAAGAGTAAGGTTATGGTTGTGAGTGAGGACAGTCCTTAGTGTGAAGTTTATGTTAGATGATGAGCAGCTGGAGCAGGTGTCTGAGTTTAAATATTTAGGGTATGTTGGATGAGAAGGGATCGGATGATGCAGAGTGTAGTAGGAAGAGATTGTGGAGAATGAGCAGGAAGGTGGCTGGTGAATTAAATCGTTGGTGAATGTAAAAGGGACTAAGTCTTGAGTGCGCTAAGATCTTACAT
>JABUQX010015371.1:15000-17500 GCA_015478945.1 Trachelipus rathkii | reverse complement strand
CACCACGGACTGTCTGAAAAATCTTTAACATCATAGTTTATTTAGGCTACTAAAGAATGCGAAAGCTCCAGTACAGTTTTCTAATTAAATAGGAGTAAGGAAGAACTGAAATTTAAAATCAATACGGCAGACTTCGAAATATTGTCTTTGAAATATAAAGATCGAATAAAAATTATTTTCAAATTTTATACCAAAGAGTCGGTCAAAGAATCGGTACAATTTTCCCGATTCCGATTCCGATTCCCTGAAAGAAACAACCATTTCTTCGGAATCCTATAGCCGATTCCGATAGATCGTCCCCATTATATATACTATATGATAGTATATATAATATATATATATATATATATATTATATTATATATTTATATAATTATATATATATATAAGAATATATATATATAATATACGTATATACTACTATATATATATTATATATTATATATATATATATAATATATAATACATATTATATATATATAGTATATATAACTATATATATATTATATTATATATCATATATATATATATTATATATTATATATATAATATTATAATAATATATATTATGTATAATATATATAGTAATATATATATATATATATTATATTATATATATATATAATAAATAGTTATATATATATACTATAATTTTATATTATATATATTATATATATAATAGTATAATATATATATATTAAATATAGTATAATATATCATATATATTATAGTAGAATATATATATATATATTATATATATATATATATTATATATTATATATATTATATAATATAATATACTATATATATATATATTATTATATATATTTTATATATAATATATATAAAATATCTATATATACTATATAATATATATAATATATATATATATAGTATATTATATATATATATATATACATAATATATATATATATATTATATATATTATATATAATATATTATATATATATATAAATAATATTATATATATATATAACTTATATATATATATATATATATATATATATATATATATATATATATATATATATATATATATATATATATATATATATATATATATAATAAATTGAAATTAAAAGTATATTAAAAAAAAAAAAAAATTAATTATAATTAAAAAAAAAATCAATATAATTGTAAACAAAGATGTAAGTTATTAAGTACAATTGGAATGCGTACGTAGCGTGTAGCTCTATTGATGGGTCAGGTTACGTTTTTAAATTGTTGGTTAGGTTAGGGGTTATTGGATGATCAACTTTTGTACCCAATTTTGGTATTAAACATATTTTCATGAAAATTATTCTGCCACTAGATTATATTGAATTTCAAGATTTTACCAAACTTAGAGACTTTACAAATCTTCTCTGTATTTTTTCTTACTCAACATCTGTTTTTTTTTTCTTTCTTTCTTTTTAATCAATGCTTGTCATTCTAAATAATTTTTGCCATCCATTCTTACCGATATTTTTAAAAATAATTTAAAAAATTTTGAAAATGAAAAAAATATCTATTAAGACAGATTCATATAAACGTTATTTAAAATTTCTGACAATTGAGCTTAGTTTCATGTTAAAATGATAGTATATTACAACTGGACTTAAACAAATTGCAAATACATTTTTCGGGCTCGACTTTTTATGTCCTCAGAGAGAGAGAGAGAAGAGAGAGAGAGAGAGAGAGAGAGAGAGGAGAGAGAGGAAGAGAGAGAGAGAGAGAGAGAGAGAGAGAGCAGAGAGAGAGATGAGAGAAGAGGAGAGAGAGGAATAAATGGGGAGGAGAAGAGGAGAGAGATAGAGAGAGAGATAGAAAGAAGAGAGAGAGAGAGCGAGGAGAGAGAGACGTGAAAAAAAAAAAAAAAAAAAGAGGAAAAAGGGAGAGGAAGAGAGAGAGAGAGAGAGAGAGAGAGAGAGAGAGAGAGAGAAGAGAGAGATGCCAATATTTAAGAAGAAAGAAAAAAGCATTGCCCAGACAGATCAATCAATACAAGACATTTAAATATTCATTCAACACAAAAGATAATTTAAAAATAAAAAAGAAAATTATATTTTAATGAATTTAATAAACAATAACTAATAATTATATTATTAGTTATGTGGAGTTTTCGCTTGGAGCGACATTTTACGTTTAAGCTCTTCTTTCAATATTTTAAAAGTTTATTATATTGGAGGTTATGGAAACTTATTTCTTAAACTCCTTTGTTGAGGTGAATGTCAAGATCTTTGCCCAAAAGAAAAAGATGCAAGGGGCAGAGAAACCCTTCAACTGTTCTCTACCCATGAAAAGCTACACAAACTGGAGAAGCAATAAACTTGAAATCCTCTCCACCATGTGGGCATGTCGGAGAAGGTCATTTGATTAAAATAATAATAATAATAATAATAATAATAATAATAATAATAATAATAATAATAATAATAATAATAATAATAATAATAATAATAATAATAATAATAATATAATAATAATAATAATAATAATAA
>JABUQX010015371.1:5000-10000 GCA_015478945.1 Trachelipus rathkii | reverse complement strand
TATTTAACATATATATAAATATATGTGAATTGTTCAAAATATTATTTTTTCCAGATAAATACTGGTAAAATTATTCAATATAAACATAGGAGTTGCCATGTTATTTTTTAGATAGATGTTCATTTTTTATATTTTAGTTGCTAATAATTTTTCTATCTTCGCAAAAAGTTTCAATTGAAATTGAAAAATGTTATTCGATACCCTAAGGGATTTATAGTAGTCGGACGAGGCATAACGTTTGATGTGGGCCCGGGGGTCTCCTTCCACTCCACCACCCTCTCCCCAAAATTTCTCCAAAGGAGGAATCCCAATAATCCCCTATTTTTCAGTCTCTTATTCTATGAGCTCTTAAGAAAGCAGTAGCCTGAAATTCTGAATTGAATACATGCTACCAGATTCAGCTTGGAATGTTCATTTCATCTTGTAGATAACCATAGAATGAAATGTGGAAACAACAGAAGCTTAAGAATTTATATGCAGAAGAGGTAAATTTTAAGAGGGAAGGAGAGAGCATTATTACCAAGACAGTTCAAATGAGTTCAAAAGTCTCAAAAGTACTTTCAGAATTTAATAAATTCAAGTATTAATAACATTTAAATGGTGTTGGAGATATGTATTATTATGTTTGTGTTCTCTTTCGATACTTAAAAGTTACATTGTTTTGGCTACAATGAAGAAATTATTTCTTGACCTTCTTCGCAGAAGTAAATGTTTGATGTCACACAATCTTTGCCTGAAGAAAGGACGTCGTTCCTTCAACTGCAAGGAACACAAAAGATCATAAACCGTTAAAGCATCTTTTAACCTGAATGGTTTCAAAAAAACTGGAGAGAAAGCAAATTGAAACCCTCGTCACCTGTCAGTCAATCAAGCGGAAAAGATAATAATAATAATAATAATAATAATAATAATAATAATAATAATAATAATAATAATAATAATAATAATAATAATAATAATAATAATAATAATAATAATGTAAGCAAAGGAATGAGGAATAATAATGGAATGGAATAATAATAATGGAATAATGGAAGATTAATAAAAAGAATGGAATAATAATAGTGGAATAAATAAGGGAATAATGGAATAATAAATAATGGAATAATAAATGAATAATAACAATAGAAAAATCGAGTATACGAATGTTGTAAAGAACAATGAAATAACAAGAATGGGGTAATTTAATAACAATAATAAATGGAATGGAATGGAATAATGGAATGGAATGGAATAATAATGGAATGGAATAATGGAATAAGAGAATTACAAACGAAGAATGTAATGATGGCGGAGAATAAGGGAGTAAAAATGGTATAATGGAATAATGGAATGGAATGAAATGGAAGGAAATGGAAATGGATTTAATAAACCTAAAATAAAAAAAAAAGTTAATCGAACTAATTCTTGTAACAAGCTTTTCATTCCTTGAAGTTAATTAAAAAGAATTTATTTTCTGTTTATTCCTCTCTCATTAAATAAACAAAACGAAGAAGCTCTTTTGGACATTCTTCTATGACGAGAATGAAAGTAATTGAGTTTGTAGGAGACGATTTTTAAGTAGCCTAAAGTTCATTTTTCTTAAATAGCTTTTTCCTTTCTAGCTTTTTTTCCACTTCATCTTTAAAAAATTTTGAGTTTTTTTTAGTGAGATTTTTATCTAATCTAGTTTTTATTTTGTCAGTTGTTTTCTTTGTACTTGTTTTTTTTTTCTCTATCAGGTTTTTATTTTTTTCGAGTTCATTTTTATTTTATCACGCGTTTATAATTCATATTTAAAACAAATTTTAGGTTTCTTTAGGGTTTATTTTCAGTTTTATACTATTTATTTCTGTTGTTTTACTTTAATTTATTCAAGCATCTCGGATTGATCTGTCTGATTGTCCTGATCCAAAACTCTCTTCTATATGCGCTTGCTAATTTATTTCATCCACCAACCTCAATGGACATAAAATTCTTCATCACAACCAGGTCGGCGTTATCATAATATATTAAATAACAAAATTCAATACCTCCAAGACATATCATACAAAACAGTTCACTTAGTTATACCTTCTTCACAAAAAAAGTGTCAAACATAATAATAAGAAAAATTTATTTAAAAGTTACATTGTTTTGGTAACTATAAAAAAATTATTTCTTGAACTATTTCGCAGAAGTGAATGTTTGACAACTCACCATCTTTGAAAGCAGAAAAGAGGTCATTTATTCAGCTGCAAGGGGTACAAATGTTACTCAGCTGTTAAAATTTCCTTTTACCTGAAAAGCTTCAAAAAAGGTAGAGAAGACAACTTGAAACCCTTGTTTAACATGCGAAAAAGGTCGTAATAATTATAATAATAATAATAATAATAATAATAATAATAATAATAATAATAATAATAATAATAATAATAATAATAATAATAATAATAATAATAATAATAATAATAATAATAATAATAATAATAATGCTTAACTAAGTGTAAACAAAGGAATTAGGAAAGATCTCTCTTCAGACGTTTAATAATACTAAGAATAAAAAAAGGAAACGTAAAAATTGCAAAGCTTTCCATTCTTTCAAGTTAATTAGGAAATCCCCAAGGAGAAAACTGAGAGAGAGAGAGAGAGAGAGAGAGAGAGAGAGAGAGAGAGAGAGAGAGAGAGAGAGAGAGAGAGAGAGAGAGAGAGAGAGAGAGAGAGAGAGAGAGAGATAAATAGATAGATAGATAGATAGAGAGAGAGAGAGAGAGAGAGAGAGAGAGAGAGAGAGAGAGAGAGAGAGAGAGAGAGAGAGGAACAAAACGGCGAAGTTCGTGTGGACTTTCTTCTATGATGAAAAGGAAAATGAAAGTGTGTAAGTTTGTAGCAGACAATTTTTAAATAGCCTCCATTTCGTTTTCCTAATATAAAATTTTTCTTTCTAGTTTTTCCACTTCATCTTTTAAGAATTTTGAGTTTTTATTATCAAGTTTTTTTTTTCATTTATCGCTTTCATTATCAGATTTTTATTTCTACTTTTTTTTCTATCAGACATTGTATCTCTTCTCCAATTTTATCCTATAATGTTCATTCATTTATTTTCGTTTATCATATATTTCTCTTATTTCGTTTGTTCATTTTTTTTCACTATTTTTAAAAGACATTTCAATTTCTCTTTCATTTTATTATCTCATGTTCAGTTCGTTTTCTTAATCTTCTTTATTCTTCTTTTAAAGAGCTTCTATATGTCACACTCCTTCTGGATCTGAAGATTGATGGATCTGGATCCCGATCTTGATCTACCTTTTGACTCAACCGATTACTTTTAAAGTCTTTCAACTGAGGATATCCAATTAAAGAATTTTACAGACACTTTATGAAACACCTTTATAAACCTCACCTGCCTCAATCATTGTTGATCCTCACATACATATTATTACATACACAAAAAGAGCATACATATATACTGTTGAAACATGTACAACGAGACTTACATAGGTCACATATAACATGTATATACATACATACATGCATACATACATACATATATACAAAAAGAGCAGTTATATATATATATATTACTGTATCTATATATATATATGAGAGAGGAGGAGGAGTGAGAGGAGGTAATGAGAGAGAGAGAGAGAGAAAGAGAGAGAGAGAGAGAGAGAGAGGGAACACAGCGGACGGAAGGACAGAGGGAAGAGATGATCACAATCTTGTAGCTCTTAATTATAATACTTTTCTCCAGCAGCTCCACCATGCCCCAAACGTACTTTCTAGCTTCAGCACTTCACCTTGGGGGGCATTGCATCTTTTTTTTTTTTTTTTTTTTTTTTTTTTTTTTTTTTGCTTACTTTCTGAATAAATCTGGCCTTGACTCGGGGGATGCTTCGCTCACTGCTGAAAAGGTAGGGACCGTAATCATCGATGGATGAGAAGGTTCATTTCATCTTCAATCAAATCTTTGTCTACATAAGGCATACAAACATTTTTAGGCAATTAACAGTATACATGAGAGTAAATTTAAAGAATATTCAAATACGAGCATAACTGGTTACATCCGAAGATCTAAACATATATACAAATATTTGAATACATAAAAATACAATAAGGTGCATTTAAACACAAGCATATTTGGTTATATCCGTTAGATATAAACAAACATACGAACATTTAAATGCATAAAAATACAAAAATGTTTATACATAATTATTGATATGAAACAATTGAATTATTCACAAGTTAAATAGGCCACATCGATCGAACGTTGAATCCAAATGAAAGGTCCAGTATAAGGCGTTTCTAATGTATCCATGATTTGACCAATGCGCACGTAAATAGTTTTCAAAGCTGTAGTTACGAGAGAAACATTGTTTGACATATGTAGAGACGAAGTTGCTTGAAATTTAGGTCCTTTATTTGAAAAATTTCTTCATACATAAAAGGGAGCGGTCACAGAACCATTTAGAATTCGAAAAGGAATCAAAGTTCGTAGTGGAATCCAAAAATGAATTTCTGCCCATAATCCAAACTTAAAATGATGAAAGAAATCCATACCGTAAAGGAAGTTACATATGTAGAGGCGAAGTCTTCATACATAAAAGGGAGCGGTCACAGAACCATTTAGAATTCGAAAAGGAATCAGAGTTCGTAGTGGAATCCAAAAATGAGTTTCTGCCCATAATCCAAACTTGAAATGATGAAAGAAATCCATGCCGAAAAGGAAGTTTGCTATGTCTAGCGATGAATCCTCGAACTGTTATAGTTGTGAAAAGGTGAAGACCATAATCCAAAATTAGAAATGAAAATTGAAGTCCAGTATCGATAATGTTCGTTTGCTTGAGTCATTTTCTCCGAGTGTTCTGATTGGGATTTTGTGTTATTGTAGTTTTTTCTTCATTTTGTTCGTTTTTCTTTGGTTATCAGAAGGCGCTGATTGAAGTTCTGGGTGTTCTTCTCCGGGTTCACCAATTATATAGGGTAGGGCTTGCTAAGTTGGTGGCTTCTTTTGAGTGAGCAAGCACCCTATATAAGAG
>JABUQX010015370.1:50000-60815 GCA_015478945.1 Trachelipus rathkii | reverse complement strand
GACATATCTGAACATCTACAATGAATTCATCCAGCATGGCTTGGTCACCGGACTGAAAGAGTTCTAGAAACGATCGAATAAAAATTGCCAGATTTGGTCGGATGAGCATTTCATGAGGTAGTCGTATAAATGGAATTGGAACCCCCATTCCATCCGTAAAAAGGAAACTGCACGGAGGGTATTTCCCGAAATGTCATACTCGTCTACCTGTTTCTATCCGCTGTGGGATGACACCTACTATACATCATTTAATGTCTCGCGATTTCCATTAAAGATCCGTCTGGTATCGATACGTACTCTGAAGCGGTGGTTATCGATAATCCCTGAATTACGCGTAGATCCTTCACGTGTGACTTTCAATAATTCTGTAGAGAAAGGGGCAGGTGGTTCATCAATCTCCTCCTCATCGTCATGAAACACCTCTACGCGTGAAGGACCCGCAACAGAGCCGTCATCTACAATCCGGCCTGGATTCCCTTTCTGTTTCTGCTTTTTCTGGAAAAAGATGAAAATTCATAAACATTCGTATACATACTATTATGTAACAATATTTTTTAGAAGTAATATTCTCAGTAATATATAGAAGAATTAGATTGTAACTTTACGAAGATTCCGAATTGGGTATTCGCTTCAGCTAAGGGGGGCAGGGGCGCTGCAAGTGTATTTGGAGGATTATCGGAACGCCAGTATTAAGTCTGATTGTTTTACGTTTGAGGTACTCCAGATGCTTTCTGTTGAAAGGTGGAAAAGAAAATGGTAAGCTAAATGTAGATTGTTATAGAGCTAATATATACGTATTCCAGGAATTTGAATAGCGTACCTGTCTTGTTTTTTCGTCTCAGCGTTGAGAGGCGTAGAAGGACCTGAGGAATCACGGACTGTACGATCTGGATTGGATTTACCATCTACTGTATCACGACCTGTTGACTCGGTATGGTTTTGGGCTTCTACGATACGACGAAGTTTGCGACGTTCAAGTTTGGAGATTAACCTCTTCTTATTAGGACTGCGGGCTTTCCTGCGTGTAATCTATAGAGGGAAGAAAACATGTATGTAAATATAAAAACAAAGTGAAGATTGTTATAGAACAGCTATAGAGATAAACAGGAAAATCATGTATTGAAATGCACATACCATTCCTTGATTTCCATCCTCATTGGGCCGGTTTGTAGAAATACATCCCGCACTAGGCTGAGCAGTGTTCGCTTCTTCCATAACACTGACTGATGCTTCTGATCTGCCTCGTTCCTCATTATTCCGTTGAAGATTACGGCGTTCGAGCTTGGATATAAGCCTTCTCTTAACAGGACTATTTGCATTCCGATCACCTCCGGCTTTATTGACACATTGAGCATTATCACACTGTAATGAAATGAAATAGTATTATAAGTATATATTTATATATTTAAAAGCATATCTATTGTAATAACGTCTATGAATATAATAACGCTTAAGAAACTTACTCTAGGTCGAATCCTATTATCAATAGCTTGCGGATTAAGAAATAAGTCCATCTTTCTCTCAGCTTCAAGTAGAGCTCGCACACATTCCTCATCATTATCCGTAGATATATCAAGATCAACTCCATCAGTGTTCACTGGTACAGGACAGGGTATTTCGTTCTCATTTTGCCTAATCACCTTATATATATATATATATATATATATATATATATATATATATATTATATATATAATATATATTATATATATATATATATATATATATATATATATATATATATATATATATATATATATATATATATATATATATATATATATTATATATATATTATAAAAAAATAATAAATATAATATATTATATTATATATTATTAATAATTAATAATAATAATTAATAATAATAATTAATAATAATAAGATTAATAATAATAATAATAATAATAATTTTAACGGCACTTACCCTTTTGCATGGCTGGATTGTATTCTGTCTTCGCTCATCATCAACTTCGACTGCATTTTCATAGGTCCGCACAGCTTCTACTAGTTCCACCTCTTCGACTACTTCCACGAGTACGGACTCTGATACAGTTTCCCCACCTCCACTGAAAGTACGTTTTAAACCACGTTTTTGATTATTTGCAGACATATTTTCGTTTTCTTCTTCTACAATTCTTTCCAACGAATGTAAAACACTGAAACAGAAATGTATATAAATATATATATATATATATATATATATATATATATATATATATATATATATAGTATATAGTATATATATATATAATATAATTATATATATTATATACTTTTACATAGTTAAAAAAAAATATATATATAATTTTTTTTAAATAGTTCAATTTAAATAAGCATATGCTTAATTAAATAAATAATTAAATAATTTAAAAAAATTTTGCATATTATATAATATATATATATATATATATATATATATAATATTATATATTAATATATTATATAATATATATATATATAAACATTATTATTACATTAGAGCGTTGTAATTCACATCCACTACGAGGATCCCTTTGAAACACTCTGACATAAATATACCTTGACATCGAGGTTTTTTATACGGAAGATTTTTACCCTTAAACAAAAAAAAAAAAAAAAAAAAAAACAAAAAAAAAAAAAAAAAAAAAAGACAAGAAAATAAAAAAAAAAAAAAAAAAAAAAAAAAAAAAAACGGAAAAAAAAAACAGTGACCAAAAAAAAAAATGTGTGTATTTTAGAACTCTAGTACAACCCAACAGTGCATGAGGCGGGTTTAAAGGTTAACTAGTACTCTTTAAAGTTTACATATGTATTTCAAATGAGGAACAATGTCTTAAATCTAAATATATATTATATATATAATATATATATATATTATATATATATATATATAGATATAAAATACTATATATATCTCTCATATATATTTATATAATATATATATATATATATATATATATATATATATATATATATACAGGAAATATTATTATACGCTATAGTTTTTTTTTAAAATAGACGGAATACGATGAGGAATCATACACTGAAACGCAATTATAAAAAATATTCTTTTATTGAGTAAAATTACATCATTTTTAGAATTTCATGAACAATAATAAAATCGTTGAGTATTGGGTTTTTAACTGAGAATACATTAACGAGATCTTCAAGAGGACGCTTTTTAAGTAATCCTTGTAAAAAGTAAACGGCATAGAGTCCACATAGCTGTGACGAGTATGATTGTATCGGAAACGTTAAGGTTTTCATGTAGTTTGAATTATTGTTTCTTAGGAATTGCTTTATATAAGGGGATGAATATAACGTCGATTGATGCAGTGAATCAACTAGAATCATACAGTTTTCATCAAGTTTGTACAGTACAGCCCAATGGCCCTGAGCAGTTTCCCATCTAGGTGAAGTGTTAAATATCAACCCTTCGTTTACTCTTATTTTTATATCTTCTAATTCATTACTGGCCTGCGTATGCTTGAAACCCTTTACTGACGCTAGTAACACGCCAAGTTCGGCCTCATTCATGGTTATCCGCTTAGAAGCACGTTTCTAACCCTGTCTAGTTCAATGAGGCTCTGGTATTCCATATAGACCATGACTGAAACAGGAACCTGTAAGCTCGATGCAAAATTTAAATTCAACCCTAATGAGCCACTCGTTACAGCGCTTAAATGAGTAGAGGCTGACGAAGAAAGGTCGGCTGTTAGTTCATAAGCATATAAATTAGAATTGTCAACGTAATCTTGTAGTGTAATTCCCGTTCCTGTATCACTACACTGCACAGTTTGAGCTATCAGATCGTAGAAAGGCCGAGAGCACAGCGACTCATAGGGAATGGTGCTATAAGACGTTTCGTAATCCCTACCGTGTGAATGCCCATCGACTTGAAGACTGATCCGTTTTACATTGAAATGCTGGAATTTAAAGGACGGCTTTTTATACTTGCCTGTTACAGCTGTATGCTCAAGCATACCTACTACAACTTTCAAGGGTAGAGTAGCATTAACAATGTTGGGGATGTTAATATTTGATAAACCAGGTGTAAAGTTAAAAATCTTTGTCTCCACGCGTATCAAGGGGTACTTTGCGGTTGAGGAAAGAAGTGATTTTTCAATTTCAAGATGTCTGTTAGCCGTGAGTTTCACTTTGCGTACATAAATATAGGTCTCCAGCAATTTGAAAATTGGGGATGGTGGAGTACTCGTAGCTCCGCTTTTAGTGCTTACTTTCAATGCAAACTGTGGAGCCGCCCTAGTCAATTTCAACTTAAGTTCCACCCCTGGGAGTAGAAGTCGCTCCTGATTAAGTAGATCCCCCATTAGTCGACCGTAAAATTCGTATGTGTTATTTGGAGATTTCGCAGCCCGGTCAATATGCTTATCTACATCTTTAAAGCTGTAGAACCCACAGGATTGCAGGTGGGATTGTTTCGCATCTTCACTAAAGTTTAAAAGATTGTTGATGTAGCATTTGTACGGGTATAAGGCTGTAGCTGAATTAACAGGTGTTTCATTAAGAAATATTTCCAGCTGGCTGAAACCGGTATACAGGAAGTTACTCTCAGTGTAAACGACATGATCATCGGATGTAGGTAGATCGCTTCCGTCTTCTGATAAAAGTTTCACTTTCAAGTATAAATGGATGTCGCAGGGATCGATGTAAAAGTCCCCTGAACCAGTTACTATAAACTCTAAAGGTGCATCGCTATTGGTAATCGAGTGAGTGGGGTTGACAGATACGTAATTGCTATTAAGCACACTAACTTGGGTTGGCGGAACATTAAAAAGATTTAATTCTGATTTACAACAACCATGAGACGCACTGGTTAAGAAATGCATCCTGCCGGTTCAAAAGCTTTCGTAAGAATGATTAGAATATAATACCACACCTCTTATATACTTTCACTAGATAAGGATATATATATTCTGATGATCCCTCAGTTCCCTTGTAACCTTCAAGCAAGGAAGAAGTGTTATCGAACCTTCGTGCAAAGAACCTTGCTATTTTCATGTGTTCAACATGCTCAGACTTAACCGTTTCATCTCTATACAGGACATTGTACAGTGGGAGGAAAATCTGCCAGACTGTGGAGTTTCAATTGTTTATAAAAGAAATCCCGATGGCAGTGACTTTTACACGTGTACTAGTTCCCATGCAAACTATAGTAACCAAAGGGTATTTATGAATACAGAAGAACTACTTAATGTATGTTTACATGCCGAAACATTCATTTCGCACAGCATTAATAAGCCTTCAGGTTTAATCGGAACAAAAGTAGTTATCAGCGAGAGTGTGAAGAGGAAACCTAAACAACTCATTATCGAGTTTTCAATGAAACAAGACATAATCAGAATGGAGGTAAGAGTATGGAGAGCGTATAACTCGTGTACATTTAAACCCACCCGCTACGGTTTCTTTATTACAGGAATACAACAGTTGAAGTATATGTCTGAGATTCGCAAGAGGGTGTTATTACAGAGTGTAAGGGGTGAAATGTTGAGTAATCACGTAAATACAGCCCTTTATATTCTGTATGAGGAATACTACACATTTAAGAAAATGCTTACGGATAACTCTGAAGATATTATTGAATACTTCTTGAGTTCCATAGACGTGCATAAATTTATTTCAATGTTTAAAGAACAATGGTGTGATTCTATTTACACTGATGGATCAGAAAATAAACATACTATGATTTCTATACGTGATCTTTTCACATATATATTAGGAGATGGCGTGCATGTACTAAGAGAATACTAAGAGAATACCTATTGGAAAACGACCTGAGCGAGTGGCATATTTGTAAAGCTTTCGAAAGAGTAAGTTTGAAATAATCGTAGAACGTACCTTTAGGGTAACGTATAAATATATTTAAAAAGGACATCTATGCATACTACATCCTTACTGGATTAACAGATGCCAATCATGGAGGACGTGCATAAATTCATGTTCCGTACACCTGCAACGTGCCTTATAGCAGGCCCAACTGGGTGTGGCAAAACATTTGCTCTACTAAAATTATTAAGTGAATTAGAGATATTTGAAGAGCATCCTGTGAAAATAATATGGTGTTATAACGTATTTCAAGCAAAGTTTAACGAATATAAAAACCTTATTCATTTCCATGAAGGCATCTATGACGTAAAATCGTTAGAGGATATAAAAGGACATAAGGTTATAATACTGGACGATCTCATGCACAAGGTGAATATTGAGGTAGCAGAAACATTTACAGTTTATTCTCACCATCTAAATATCTCGGTGTTCTTTATTACACAGAACATTTTTCACCAAAGCAAGCATATGCGTAGTATCTCATTGAATACCCAGTACTTGATTCTTTTCGGCCAGAGACGAGACATGAGTCAGATTAACGTGCTAGCCAGTCAAATGTTTCCCCTTCAAAGGAAAGAGTTCTTAAAAGTATATAAAGAGGTTACTTCGAGCCCCCACGGTTATTTGATGTGTGAACTTCACCCCAAAAACACATACAGAGTGTTGCTCCGCACCAACATTCTACCTTCCGAAATCGAAACTGTTTATATTCCTGAATAATGCTGATAAAGAAATATTTACCGTTGATGAAAAATTATAAGAAACTAAGTAAAAAAGAAAAAGAGAAATTACTAAAAAACACTGCCTTTGTAAACTGTATCTGTGAGATCTGCTTAAATATGGTAAAACGGGTCATACCCTTGAAAACTAGTCAGAAGGCGAAGTTACGTCGTCACAGCAACATCATTCGTAAACTTGTCCGAAAAGTTAAGAAGAAGAATTTAAAGAATAAAAAGAAACTGTTACAGCAAGGCGGAGGAGTTTTCCTTCCATTACTCTTCTCAGTAGTTGGTCCTTTGCTGTCTAAACTGTTAACAGGGAATCACGCGTCACGTAAGAATGAAGAAGGCTGTAGTAATACCGTTCGATCAATATACAAAGTTACAGGATAATTCTCTGACTATTCCTCAACCTCTTCCCGAAGCACTACTCGATCCGCGAGTTGAACAGATACGTAATATTGAAAAGGAATTAGCAGATATATTAACTTCAAAAGTTAATATAGACGAGAAAAGGATGAAATATCAGGAAATATTACAAAAATTATTAGAAGTCAAAGAGAAGTATACAGGAATGCATCTCATTTCAAATGAAGTTTCACAGCGTGACTATGAAGGTAAGGATTTTAAAAAGGTTTTAGAAAACAGCTTACCTCCTACATTAAAAAATAAAGGTAACGCATTATATGATACCTTAAAAGACCAGCTATTCTGGAACGAATTAGGTCAGATTGTAGTTAATGATCAACCCCTTCAAGGGTCAAATATAGTAGACTTGGTCTCAGACTTAGTTCGAGACTGGAAAAAGAAGCCTATACCAGGATGGGATGTCATTAAACGCGAGTTACAGGGTATTAATTTCCCTAGGAGTTTAATTCATAATAAGCAGAGGCTACAGGATTGGGATAATCATTATCAACCATCGGTATCCGAACCTGTAGGCCCTAATGAACGCCCTTACAAGGGAATATTACATCGTAAGAGCAAAACAATAAGTAGTCCTCAAGCAATAAGAAAAAAGCGAAATGAATTAGCGCGTAACTGGTTAAGAATGTAATATACATTACGTCATTTGAATACAAAGATACAGCTGAATCACTCTCATCATAAAATATTCAGAAACCGCTTCGGACAGGAATATACAAGAATACACAGGAACATTCTTGTATGTACAAGAACGACGTTATCTCAATTAGGCCTAAAAGTGTAGCTCCACCTCTTATGTTTCACCATCATAACTCTTAAGCCTAATCAGTTGATTGGTTGAGGGAACGTAAGACAGTAAACGGGGGCGGGGCTAGATAAGCTCCGCCCACCTCTTATTCATGTATATAA
Organism: Trachelipus rathkii; assembly: GCA_015478945.1. Lineage (NCBI taxonomy): Eukaryota > Metazoa > Arthropoda > Malacostraca > Isopoda > Trachelipodidae > Trachelipus > Trachelipus rathkii. The sequence goes on along the minus strand of JABUQX010015370.1, from coordinate 52,934 downwards.
GACACAGCGCACTCTAACGAACCATATATTTGTAGTCCTATCTTCCAATGGATAGTAGTTGTGTTACGATCAAAATGGCGTGCTTAGTTAGAAATATTACGATCAGTGAGATAACATCATGGTCTGTGGTGCATCAGCACTGCGCTGTCATTCTTCGTTTTAGAAGAAGACCATCAGGGGACCGCTACATTACATGCTTATCCCCTCAACCAACTTATAATAAGCCTTTATTCATCTCTGTAGAAAGTCTCGTCACCATCATGGAATCTGTTTCGGATTGGATATCCAAAGACTATATGAACTTCAGCGTGGTAAATGAATGGGGGATATCTGTATCACAAGGAGGCCATGAAGATCACAAGCGGTTAACCCTGATTTTTTCCTTACACGAAAACATTCCGAGGGTACACATTGGGTGTTGGATGCGCCGAAATGCGTCATCGTTTTCTCCAAGTGCGCATTACAATTACAATAACGGAAAAAGAAGAATTGAGTTATTCGTAAGATGAACGCTGAAATTCCTACAAGATTAAGAAAGCGCGAACACACTTGAGGATCTCACAAACACGCTTATCGATTGTTATCTAACCATTTTACAGTGAAAGTTATTTATTTTTTAACTCTAACAACGTAGCGAAGATGATAGAGGTCATCGACATTAAACGTTTTACTCCTGTATGGAATCAGGAAATGAGTGGCGACAGATATAAAAATCATACTCTGAAGATTTCAGCGGCTGAAATGTATATGTTCATTACAGGAGAGGGAAGGGTAGGTTTAGAATCCTACGTTGAAGCGACGCAAGCAATTCTCGATGCATTAAAGTAATATATTCAAATAAGCCTAATTATTATTATTACTGTAAATATTATTGCTTCAGTGTAAATATTATTGCATCAGTAGTAAATAAAATTGTTTTTTATATTTTTAAATTTTCTTACCCTTTTTATTTTCTGCTTCGCATATTTATATATATATATATATTATTATATAATATATAGATATATATATATATATATATATATAATATATATATTATATAATATATATATATATATTATATATAATATATATATATATATATATATATATATCGTATATATATATATTTTATAAAAAATATATATATATATATATATATATATATAAAATATATTATTATATATATATAAAATATATATATTATATATATAATATATAATATATATATATATATATATATATATATTATATAATATATATATATATATTATATATTAATATATATATATAATATTATTTTATATTTATTTTAAAGTATTATGTATTTATTTTACTTATTTTAGTATTTTAGTATTTTATTTATTATTTAATTTATTATTTTATTTAATTTTATTTTATTTATTTAATTTTATTATTTTATTTATTATTATTTAATTTTATTTATTATTTTATTTTTATTTTATTTTAATTTATTATTTTATTTTATTTTTTATTATTTTATTTTAATTTATTCATATTGTAGATATATATATTAATATATTTATTTTGGTAGTATAGAGTGTATATAATAATATATAATATATATATATATATATAAGACGTTACATATTGATCAGTAGCTAGCATGGGGGCGAAGGAGGTAGTTGATAAACATTACTTCAACCTGAGGGAACCAAATAGTTTTGGGGGTTTCACCAGGTTTGCTATTAAGGTATTCCTGATATGAGAAAAAAGAGTTTAAAAAAATATTTAGAGGGCGAAGAGGCATTTTACTCTACATAAACCTGTAAGGAAAAAAATTTCCTACACGGAAAACCATAGCCCCCCATTTAGATAATGGTATGGCAATTAGATTTATCGGAAATGATTAAATAATAGTTCCTATAATGAGAGGTTTCAATAATATACTTTTTAAAACAATTGAGTAACTCTAATACTTGTGGCTTGAAGCAATAAAAGATAAAAGATCAGCTACAGTTGCCGATGATGTTCTTGAAATTATAGAGGACGAACGGAGAGCACCTAAATCATTTTGGACCGATTCAGGAATGGAATTCAAGGAGCGAGAGTTTCAGGAGATGCTCTGGGAGTATGGTATAAGCTGATTACAATACATTTTCCTAAACAAAGCGGGCTATAGTTGGAAAGAAGTCCAGCGTTACTATTAAAGGCGCATGCATAAGGTCATTTTACTAAAATTGGAATATTTTAAATAATTTGATATACTGGACGTCTGGCTTATTTCTTATAAACAATCCTTACCATAGAACGTATAAAAAGTCAACTCCTTTTAGAAATGTCAAAAACTAGAGGTCATACTTCGCATAGGGGCGAAAAAGAAAACAAAATAAAAGATAATTCGGGAATAAAGGTGAACGATTATGTAAGAGTATCACGCACCGAAGAAAGATTCAGAAAGGGGTATGAAGCCGGCTGGACTACTGAAGTTTTTAAAGTTCACAATATCCGACCACTCCGGCGTGATAGTTTAAAGTTATATTATCTGGAGGATTTAAATGGTGAAAAGATAAAAGGGGGATTTTATAAACAAGAAATACAAAAAGTAAGGTTCAACCCTGCAACTCATGAATATAAAATTGAAAAAATATTAGCTACTAGAGGTAAAGGAAAAAATAAACAGGTACTTGTGAAATGGAGGGGTTATCCTGCTAAGTTTAATACTTATATAAAAGCAAGTGAAGTTAAGAATCATTAACCAGTTGATATTATAATCATGGAGAGTGTAGATCACTTTTATTTAACTCTACCATCTTCAGCCTCCCTGGATTTACATCCTGATAATAATCTATCTGATTTTACAACTGAACTAGTTAACCATGTTTACCTTGAACGAACAGAGTATGAAATAGGATTATGTGAAATGATATTAAATACAGACATAGAAAATTTACCTCCCAATCTATTCTGGATGACAGTGTACAGAAGTGTAGA
>JABUQX010015370.1:37500-40000 GCA_015478945.1 Trachelipus rathkii | reverse complement strand
TGTCAATTGCGTATTCCTCAGGGTTCTGTCTTATCTCCTACTTTATTCTTACTTTCATTAATGATCTTCTCGCCGCATCTAACTCTATCCACTCGTTGTGCCCGATGAGCTCGACCCTTCACGCTCTTCGCTCTTTACAATTCTGCTCCTACTTTATTCAATTGCCTCTCATCTCTTAATCTTTCCATTCTATTCGCTGATCTGGATAGAATTTCCGGATGGTCGTCTCAACCTTGTGAAATTCAATTCTTTAAAAAACTCAACTTCTACAAATCTCCCTCTCTAAAACACTCTAACTTTCCTATCTTTCGACGGTTCTCTCGTCTCTCCTGTTGACAATATAAACATCCTTGGCGTTTAACTTAAACAAAAAAATGTCTTGGAAACCTGACATCACACAACGGTTGCTGGGGCAGCCTCAAAGAAACTTGGGGAGTTCTGTTTGAACTAGGAGACTTTTCTTCTTCTCCAGTTACTCAAGCGCCCAGGGCCTCATCCGCCCTTGTGTGGAGTACTGCTCTCATATCCTAGGGGGCTCGGTTTCACCCGGCTTTTTGGACAGGGTGGAGTCAAAACAAAAAACTTATAAACTGTTCCGTACTTTCCACTTCCTTGACCCTCTATCTTTTGCGGCGCGATGTTGGTGCCTTATCTCGCACTTCTATAGGTACCACCGGCAGCAGGTGCTCGAGAACTTTGTCACGCGTACCCACCTTTTACGACGCCCCTCTGTGCTTCAAAGGTGCTGTGTCCGGCGCAGAGTTTGTGTGGATGTTAGCTCAGGTAAGTTCTCTGCGATGCTTCCTTCTTTCCTGCCACACCTCTGTACTGTGGAATTCTCTTCCATCTTCTGTGTTTCCTGCTGATTTTAATCTCACTTCAAAACCTGCGTCTGTGCTCATCTGCGTAATTTAGTTGGATTGAAGGTGACTTCTGAGGCGTGCAACACCCCCTCCATGAATAGGGCTCTGCCCGTGAATGATGGTGATAGAAATGTATTATATATATATATATATATATATACTTATATATATCTATATATATATATATATATCATATATATATATATATATATATTAATATATATATATATATTAGTGATGAATCGAAAAACCATAACCGCAACCGCAAATGCAGAAACAACCGCACTATTTGACAGCCGCAGCCACGGTTGTCACTGGTCCTGACCGCGGCTACATTCAGAGCCGCGGTTGTCACTGCTCTAAAAACCGCAAATGCGGTTGTCAGGAAGTTATCTTTTCAAATACTGCTTTTGCTATCAAAACTTTACTCTCTTTACTTATATGTATATATATATATATATATATATATATATATATATATATATATATGCATATATATATATACTATATATATATATATATATATATATATATATATATATATAAATATATATATATATATATATATATATATATATATGTATATATGTATATGTATATATATGTATATAATATATATGTATATATGTATATATATGTATATATATATATATGTAATAATAATAATATGAATAATATAAATAATATGTATATATATATGTAATAATAATATATATATAATATCATAATATGTATACGTGCCACATATATATATGTATATGTATATGGCATATATAATAATAATAATAATATATATATAATATATGTAATAATATATAATATATAATAATAATATGTAATATATAATATGTATATATATATATATATATATATATATATATAATATGAAGTATATATATGTATGTAATAATATAATGTATATATACTATATATATATAATAATAATATAATAATAATAATAATAATATATATATATATAATAATATAGTATATGCGTAATAATAATATGTATATATATATATATATATATATATATATATATGCTATATATATATATATATATATATATATGCTATATATATATATATATATATATATATATATATATAATAACTACTCATATAAACAGAAACACAATAAACCTGTGAATAAGGTATTATTGTAAATCTCCACATAAAAATAAAACAAAGAAAAATTACAAGAATACGAACTATGCCGAGAGAGGGACATACAGCTCTCCCCTTCATTTTCGTAAATAAAACTTCAATAAAATTAAGGACAAAATAATGTGTTAAAATAGTTGGTTGTTTAAATGATGTTATTTAGATATTTCATAAAATATGATTTATGAAAATATTTAGAAAATAAAATTGGTAAATTCACCAAGAATATTGGAATTTAAAACATTAAGATTATTTGCATTCTCAGTTAGAAAAGATTCTAATCATTATTTTTGTGAGCGTCCATGACGGGAGATATCATCTATATTTAACATCGGTCCCATGTTCGGATGATGTTCCTTCTCTTCTCTATGCTTTTGCAGGGATAAGTTACGGTCACAAATTTTTAGAGAGTAAGAATGTGGTATAGGTATGTATCTTTTAAAATAAAGATAATAAAGCCTTTTCCAAATGACA
>JABUQX010015370.1:22500-32500 GCA_015478945.1 Trachelipus rathkii | reverse complement strand
TATATATATATATCCTCACCACACCCTGGTGACTCTTGCAAACAGAGGCTAAATCTCACACCAAAAGACGTGAAACTTAGTAATATTCAGGTAATAATAATAATAATAATAATAATAATAATAATAATAATAATAATAATAATAATAATAATAATAATAATAATAATAATAATAATAATAATAATAATAATAATAATAATAATAATAATAATAATAATAATAATAATAATAATAATAATAATAATAATAATAATAATAATAATAATAATAATAATAATAATAATAATATTAATAATAATAATAATGATAAGATAATAATAATAATAATAATAATAATGATAATAATAATAATAATAATAATAATAATATAATAATAATAATAATAATAATAATATAATAATAATAATAATAATAATAATAATATTTTATTATTATTATTATTATTATTAAGATTAATAATAATAATATAATAATATTAATCTTAACAATTATTATTATTATTCTATTATTATTAGTAATCAATAGTAGTAGTAGTAGTAGTAGTAGTAGTAGTAGTAAGTAGTAGTAGTAAACAAAGCAATGGTTAAATTTTATTTTTATTGCACAACCGCAACCGCAACCGCAACCGCAACCGAACCGCAACCGCAACCGCAGTTGTTGAAAAGATGGGAGCCGCAAAGGCTGCAGCTACGGTCGACCCACCCTCTTCTTTTGGTCGCGACTAATATAATATATATATATTATGTAATAATGTAATATATATATATATATATATATATGTAATAATATATAATAATAATATGTAATAATATGTATAATAATAATAATAATAATAATAATATATATAATAATATATAAATATATAAAAATAAAAATATAACAATAATAATAATATATAATTATATTAATAATAATATATATATATATATATATATATATATATATAATAATAATAATATGTAATAACTAATATATATATATATAATAATAATATATATATATGTGTATATATATAATATAATATAATAATAATAATAACCAACAACAACAACAATAATATACCATAATAATAATAATATATATAATAATAATATATATATGCTGCTACAATATAATATATAATATAATAATAATAATATATATATATATATATAAATAATAATAATATATAATAATAATATATATAATAATAATATATAATAATATATATATATAATAATAATAATAATAATAATAATATATATAATAATAATAATATAACAATAATATATATATATATATAATAATAATATATATATAATAATAATATAATAATATAATAATAATATATGTGTTTATGTAATAATAATAATAATATATGTAATAATAACGTAATAATATTATTAACAATATAATAATAATAATAATATATATATAATAATAATATATAAATATATATGTATGTATATGTATATATGTATATATATATATATATATGGCTTTAATATAATAATAATAATATGTATGTAATAAATATATATAAATATATATATATAATATATAATATATATATATTATGTATATAATATATATATATATAATATATAATATAATATATATGTAATATATATATATAATAATATATATATATAATATAATATATAATATAATAATAATAATATAATAATAATAACATATATACAGGATAATAATAATAATAATAATAATAATAATAATAATAATAATATATATATAATATAATAATAATATATATATATATAATATAATAATAATATATATATATATAATAATAATAATATTAATATATATATAATAATATGTAATAATAATAATAATATGTATATATATATATAATATGTATAATAATATATATAATATATATATATAATAATAATATATATATATACATATATATATATATATATATATATATCGTGGGTCCGTGTTTTCTGTTGTTCTTCTTTCTTCGCATGGACTCCAACCTATTACTTTTTTTTTTCGCAGTAACTATTTCGTCCCCTCTTCTAATCTGGGACAAGAACTTACCAATGGTCGATGAAGCAATGTCACTTCCACCACAATTCTTCTTGTAAAATCTATTGAATTAGGCAGCCCAGCACAGTACTTGAGCAAGGATATACAGGCACTTATCTATTGTCTCCGTCTTTAGCAGGTGAAGATGTTAGTCTTCTGGGTATTTCAAGGTCGCCTTTCTCGTATCAAGATATCAAGGAAATTAAAGGATTTAAATTACACACGATTCTCTTCTATAATCTATTTGGCAATAACATAGCTCTTTAATGTTCATAGAGTAACTAAATAAACGAAACCAACAATTCCAAGAACGACTTCCACTAAAACCTTAACCATTTAAACGTCATCTTACGTCCCATATCAATACTTCGACCGACTAATCCAACCTAAATCGGAAAACCTGACAAAATGGAAATTGTCTTAATATAAGTAAATAAAATACATGAAACACTAAACATATAGGATTTGTCGTTATTATTGTTATTAACACTGTCTTTATTATTATTAATTATTATTATTATTATTATTATTATTATTATTATTATTATTATTATATGTGTGTATATTATTATTATTATTATTATTATTATTATTATTATTATTATTATTATTAATCACAACATCATTTTATTATTATTATTATTATTATTATTATTATTATTATTATTATTATTATTATTATTATTATTATTATTATTATTATTATTATTATTATTATTATTATTATACTAAATATTATTATTATTATTATTATTATTATTATTATTATTATTATTATTATTATTATTATTATTATTATTATTATTAATCATAACATCATTTTATTATTATTATTAATAACATATAATTATTCGAAATATCATAACAATAGGGAAGTTACGAACCTCCAACCCAGGAATAATCCATTTCCGGAGATAACCTCCTCAATCGAATTATTTCTGTAAAAAAGATTACTTATAAATTTTTTGTCACACAAAAGAGAATTTCACATATTTGATATATATATATATATATATATATATATATATATATATATATATATATATATATATATATATATATATATATATATATATTATATATATATATATATATAATTATATATAGAGATGTATAATATATATACAATATATCATACATGCACATATAATAAGCACTTGGTAATAATACTTTGGTTTATCTCTAGCCATCTACATTTATTCAACCTAGTAACCACCTTTCGACAACATATATGACACAAACACCTCCATCCGAATGTCTAGAGCAGAATGACGCCCCTCTCGATTCTTTCTCGGCGTCTTACCTGAGCGCTATGTTGTTTTGCAATATCTGCATTCCACAGTACCCCATTCCCACGGTCTTATAATGCATGGTTTCAAGGAATACTAAACTCTATAGAAATAACAGTTTAGGAGAAATGGTGTAATAGTTGAGAAAACAAGGCGAGACAGGTATGCAGTGAAGGAATTGTTTTTGATTTGAACACAAAGTAAAGTTTCAAAACATGGCCCCAAAAGGCGTAGCAACAAACCTTTCAGAAGTTGACTCATTTTACCTACCTGAACGTGTTCAGGTATAATGTTACCATAAAGACCCCCTCCTAGTATATTGACTTTTATAAAGTCATACTTCCATGAGTGAACTTCTTGCATGATTTCAAAGGATATAGCATATGAAAAATCAACAAGAGAATAGGGAAGGTTCAGAAAGAATCAACGTAACCGTTGGCACAAATCTAGTAGAAATGCTACTACTGCACTTCGGGGTAATTTGGTTCTGAAGAAATAAAAACAAGTTTCTGAACAAGTTAAAGACAAGCTAGATAGTTTGAATAAAGTGAAGGAATAAGAAGCTTTCATATTCTGTATGTGGCACTGCGAGAATATAATTTCTGTGGTTTTGCCTCCAATTAAAAGAATGGAATTGGTGACAAATTGCAATATTTTTTGTGTGTTCTAAGTAAATTGGCATTGATATAGTAATGGTAAGGTTTTCGTTTTCGATTACGAAGTTCTAAAAAATGTTTCTTAGTTCATTTGGGTTTCGGCATCCCATATTTAAATTTTTTTCGAGGAAAGTTAGTAAAACTTTCTACGTAGTCTCCGTAGACTACTCAGATGATTTATGATAAAATTGCATTAAACTTCGATCAGTTTTGTGCAACTTTTATAGAAGTTGCCGTCTTTTTTAATTGAATTGATTGCAACTCGGTGTCAAAATGCTACTGTATACTTAGCGTTTTGAAAACGAGATTGGTCAATAATTTTTTGTTAATTATTATTCGTTACGGAGAGCCATTTGTTAAAATTGTGCCAACTCCCCTACTGGCTTCGATGTAAAATTTATTAGGCTCATACAAAATAGGAGTAAAATAATTAAATATTTAAATAGCAAAAAAGATAAATAAAAAGTTAATTCTTACAATACAAGCTTGGCATTAATCTTATACCATTTTAGGAACTAACGTTACTTTAAATTTTAGGCACTGTATAAGCGGTATTAAAAATTCTTTAAAATTAATTATGACATGTTAGGCACTAAGTTTCATTCCTAAGATTATTGGCAAAGTTCCTTACAGTTTTATACAATTATTTATTTATAGTTGCATAAGGTTACTAGCTGTGTCTGTTATATACAAAGCAAAATAACGTTGTTAGTATTTAAAAAAGATTCTACAAATAAAAAGCGTTATTTATAGTTGCATAAGGTTACTAGCTGTGTCTGTTATATACAAGGCAAAATAACATTGTTAGTATTTAAAATTTGATTCTAAAAGTAAAAAGCGTTAGTAATAAAACTGTTAGTATTTAGAAAAAATATTCAAAAAATGTTAGTCGCAGTTTAAAATGTAAGATGCAATTCTAACTTTAAAATAAAAACATGTTAGTTCTACAAAGAAATTTAATGGAAGTGTTAATGACTACCATTTCTTAATGACTAAGTTATCTAATTTAATATATGCAATGAAACTAAAACAAATTGTTAGTATTGGTATTGTAAAATTTATCTAAGAAATTTAAAATATAAATCTTAAAATATATGCTTCAATTTTAAAATATATGCTTCAATCTTACGCAAGCAAAATGTTAGTCGTAATTCTAACTATACAAAAAAAATATAAAAATATTTTTTGGTTATGTCATGCACTTAAAGCGAATATTAGTTTTCAACTTAATCTAGGAAAAATCAAAGTACGAAAGTTAGTTATTATTCCCTTTACCAAGTTGCTGTTATTGTTTTTTATTATTTTTCTTTTTCAAAACAAAAAGTTTTTGACACCTTAAAAGGCAAGTTGATGGTATGTATGTCGAACTAATGCTAAGCAAGAACGCCACCGAACACTTTGAAAATCTGAGAAAAGTTCTTACCGCTTAAAGTTCTTACCGCTTAAAGTTCTTACCCCTTTTAGAGAAAACAAATTAATGGTACAACAAAGATCTTTGTTAATACAGATGCTTGTACTTGTGTACCAGCTTACAGATGGGCTTTCTTTCTCAACAGCTTTACTCCCATCATAGTGTACAAAAAGTTTTTTGTTTTTTGTAAAGATTTCCTTAAAAAATCGGGGTTCCCTCCTTCGCGAGAGTGTTTTCTCCCTGAGAAACTTTGAATAAAAATAATAAAAAAAACAAACAAACGACGAAGTAAAAAAATTCTAACTGCTTATGATCGATAAATCAAAGAAAAATATTGTCTTAGGTTCTATATTATTTACATAAGAATGTACTGGTATATGTTATTTGCAACTACGGCTTCTTTCATATTTTTTCGGAGTGTTACCTACCCCATGTAACTTTTCTTCTATCTTGGGAGCCTTCAACCTGTACTTCTTTTTATGGTGATATGTCTTCCAGGAGACACCTTTCGTCTGACCAACCCAATGTTCATGCGAAATAATACAATCCAGCTAAACAATCATCAAAGATAAGTAGGCAAGATTATCTCTATTTGAGGACTGTCAATGTACAATTTGCTATGTGTTGGGGGAGAAGCTCAAATTGAAGCCCAATACATCTCTTCGGGGCACAGTCACTCACCACGTCGGACAAAAGCTTATATACTAGCGGCATCCCTCCTTCACTTGGGACGCTTGCTTAGCAACGTTCTGATACAACTGAAAGAAACGTTTCGATGTTTCATAACATATAACTGTGGACTAGCTTCGTTACTCCTTTTTGGCCGATAGCTAATCTAAAGTACATTATCAAACCGTAATCCAGGCTAAGTAGCTCATAAAACAAAGCAAAAATTAATAGAACAAAACTAGAATAAACTAGACTTATAAAGCAAAGCAAAAATATAAAACCAACTATAGGCTAGACCAATAAATTTTATCCTTACTTAATTACTTTTGCTTGACTATGTTTCTTCATTCTGGAGGGCGTTTTCTTGGCCATCACTCTTGAATCAACTGAAAGTTACCAGGGATTCTATGGAGATTGATTCAAGCGTAATTAAAAATACCTTTTTTGCCAGCTCAGGCCACAGCCCTGTCAGTCAAGCCAGCACCAGTTGCGAACGGTTATTTAGGCCATTCCCCAACAAGAACTATAGAAACGTTGGCCGAAGCTTCTTAATCGTAATTTTATTGACTAGAAACAACTCTCTTAGTCAGGCAACTATGATGTATGATGTAAATTATCAGTAAAAAAGCTAAAATAAACAGCAAAAATAGAACAAAACAAAACTAAAAAGCATTTATCTTTCTTAATCTTGTCTATGTTTTTTTTAACCTAATAAGACAATGTTATGCGTTTTCTCTCATCATACTGCATCTTAATCTGGCTGTGGCGTTTTGCTACCGGTTCAGAACAACGTCTTTGGTTACCAGATACCCCACATTTCTTTCAAAGGTGCTATATATTCCGCGCAGTCAAAACCCTAAGTTAATCAGGTCCCTGATTGTCAAAGGCCAATAAGATGAATATACTAAATAAGAAACGATTGGCAATGTCTTTCTTAAGCATAAAAATTAATCAACTTATCAACTATATATGCAGACAATCATTAATCTAGGCTAAGAACAAAATGTAATAGAACAAAATGCTGCAATATATACAAAATGGTGCTCATGCACAGCAAAAAAAAAACATATATCCAAAAGAATAATTCTCCGAAGAAGAATCTTTATACGAACAAGAGATATGCGCAACAAGAAACTAATGTGTTTGATTCATTTCTCAAAGCCAAAAATGAATTTTGATTTTCATTCAAAGTGGAGATATTTAACTATATATATATTATATATATATATATATTATATATAATATATATACTATATATATACTATATATATACATATAATATAATACTATATATATATATATATAAATATATATATATTATATATATATATACTATACTTATATTATATATAATATATTAATATAATATTATATATGTATATATATTTTTTTTTGCAAAAGCTCAACATATTATCTTACCTTCTATATATATATATAATATATAATATATAATATATATATATATTAATATATATATAATTATATATACATATATATAATTATATATATATATAATTAGTATATATAAGGCCAGCCTCCAGAAAGCATCATCGCATTCTGTTAACCTAATGTACTCATTGAGTTCTAATTGCGAAAAAAAAAACATTTTTGATTTTAACAAGCAATTTCCATGAATGAAACTTAAAAAAAAAAATATTTACTTCTTAATATTTATTAATTTTCACCTATATACTATTATAATTTTAGCGATCGAGGAAGCTCGGTCGTGATATGACTGAATTCCGTTACATTACTTCCGAGAACAATTTAAAAGTTGCCCAAATAGTATTTTAGTTTTACGCTTTGGCGAAAATATTATTTTTTCTTTCTTTAACCTTTTTTTAGGGGTTCGAGCCGACGGACGAAGGGACAGAGGAGGGGACGAAGTCGCCCCCCGTCGTCCCAGGGGTTAGGCCGAGAAACCCCGAATCTTGCCATCGTTCTTGTTTACCCGTGGGATCTTCTTTAGTGAAAAAAGAAAAAAAAAATTTCAAACATTTGGCATCTTTCCTGCCTACTCGGAGTAAGCGATTTTCTTCGTTTTTATCAGAAAACGGTAATTTCATACAAGTTTTTCAACATTTTTAACTATTTTAAATTTTTCAAAGCGTATTTTTATTCATTTTTTTAAATTTACATTGGGTAAAAATTGTTCTCGCTGCAATAATAAAAGTTAATTATTTTCGCTGTACCTCGTTATTGGATTTCTTTGTTAGTGGCAGTTGCTTTCTGGAGGCTGGCACCATATATTATATATATATATATATATATATATATACGTACTATATATATATATATATATATATATATATATATATATATATATATATATATATATATATATATATATATATATATATATATATATATATATATTTTTTTATATATATATATACAATATATATATATATATTATATATATATATATAATATATATATAAATATATATATATTATCATTAGATATATATATATAATTATATATATATATATATTATATATATATATATATATATATATATATAAAATATATAATATATTATATATATATATATGAGTAGCAACTTTAAGTTTTGAATACTTTTCTTCAACTTTTCCCGATCTGCTTTTTTCCTCAAAAACATGGTAAAAGAGCCGATCAGTCAGTTGATTACTTCTTTATCCTATCTCAATTGGGTGTTCTTCAGATTCTATTTGCTTCTCTTTGGGGATCCTTGCTACAAAATCATTCCCCTTTTTCCACTTTCGATCTTAACTTCTTGAAACTAAACACCATGATTAGCTGTCTTAGGAGCCTGGCACCCTTTTATTCAGCTTTTGGATCCTACCATCTCATGGGTGAATTGCTTTAGAGGAGCTGTCCAAGCTATTATGGGAACTCTTTTTGTGGAAACAATTTTTTACTCTTGCTTTAAGATGAGTTCGGAACTCATTATTCTTAAAGATTTTCCGAGAAGATAGTCATTCTCTCTTATTTAGAATCTGTGTCTCTCCCTTTCTTCATCAATAAGGTGTTAGAGTGATTAAAACTAGCATGTAACTTAAACTCAAAAGTGGAGGATTGTCTTCTTCTTTCTCTGATATTCTTACAAAACATGACTTGTCTGATTTCTTACTCTTTACCAGTAGTCATTTAAACAAAAGTAATTCTTCAAAAATGCTCACCTTTTACCTTTCCGAGAAGGTTCCGGTCTCTTTATGGAGCGGCTATCGGAAGCGATGGAAATGTCAACTAAAAGCGGGGATCCTGATGAAGAAAATTTTTCAAGACTTGTCAGAGACAAGACACCGAGGGCTGTCCTACGGGTTCAACCTCGTTGTTACATCGTACCTTGAAAACATCTTTCCTATTTCTACGCCCTGATGGCTACATTAGGGATTGAAGCAGACTCTCTTCCTGTCTTGATTCTTACTTTTGAAGGGAAGGGCTCTCTCTCTCTAAAGTCTTATCTTCCTCTTCTTCTTACAAACCATGTTTAGCAAAGACGGAATGTCTATAAACTTCAATTTGATAAATGAATGGCTTTTGGCGTATCTCTTGATCCGCTTATTTGACAACTAATGTCCCTTTTAAATCCCAAACTTTAAAGTAAAGAATGAAGACTACTTTGGCAGATTTCCCTTTTAACTTTTAAAAGTTCCTAAAACAGTTTCTAATAACGAAACCCTATCGGTGTATTCCCTGCCGAATCTTAGGATTCTAAAGTTCCTGATATAAGCTTTGGTATCTCTTTACTTTACTCAATGGATTTTTAGGTTCTAAAAATCGAATAGAAGAAGGCAAATCGACTCAATTTTAAAACAAAAACAAAGAACTAACGTTGCTAAATACTAGAATTATCTTATCTGCTAAGACCTATCACAAATTAAAAAGAATATGTAAGCCGACTGATTTCAAACAACTATAAAACCAACATCATTGTACGCAAAATGACATCATTA
>JABUQX010015370.1:0-12500 GCA_015478945.1 Trachelipus rathkii | reverse complement strand
TGTACAAACACGTAAATTTATCTATTGTATAGGCGATTTCCAGTATTGTATCAATGTTGATACTCAAACATTACATCGAGATATGTTAGTTATATTGAGACGGATGAGCCTTTCTTATCAAGTGTTGTATGAGTGTGCACGAGAGTAGACCATCGAGAGGTGTGTACTGAAGGTCTGTTTTGTAATGAACACTCACATATACCGTTTAAGATCAGAATGCGACTTGACATGTTATAGGTTCGTAAGTATTACAGTATCCAGAACCAAAACTAGATATATGGGTATGAATACTGATTGGGAGGTTGATTAAAAAGTATATCTCGATAGAGATGATATATCAGGGCCTACAAATTTGAATACAAACGCTCACTAGATTGTAGCGACCGACGTGATACTATTGACGCGCGGCGGGTTAAGTGGATCGCTCCGCACGCAGCCTGGTCGCGTTCACTTGCGTGGGCGCTCTGTCTAGGGTTCAATGTCTACTAAAGATTAGGTAGAAATTTTATTATCTAGTATAGTGAAATATATTATTCTCATGTAGTATTTATTATACAATATGGATATACACTTAGTTAAAATTAACACTTTAATTACACTATTCGGATTCTGCTTTCTCATTCGACTGTGATTTTAAGAATTAGGTATTGATTCTGAAGATACTCAAAACAATGGGAATGTCATGATTTTAATAGGAGCAATCAAGAGTTAAATTTTTCATCCACTACGTTATGCTCTAGATATTGAACCACTGTTTACTATGCAAAGCGATAAAATTTCTCGATAGCCAATCTAACAGTGACGACGTCTACATAATGAGATAGGGTACTCACGCCTCACCAAGAAAGGAACTTCCTTCTTACTGTTAAAAGGAATCTTACCGACAGATGTTCAGTTAGAGAGTATATTTATCTCTAGTTAAAAATATACATTGATTTCTCATTCTTGTCTCTATCTCGGTATTACTTTTTTGACCTGGTTAGGCTTAAATCAGCCAGGATACAACGCTTAATCCTATTAAGTTTAGGCCCATAACGTGCTAATATATTCTAGACATATTTACGAAAGGGATCGTGATTATTTTGATAGGTTTTAGCTAAGGCCCGTGGGGATACAGAGCAGGTTATTTCCGGGTTTAGAGCTATTGTAGTATATTTAAATTTTACAGAAGAGAGTCGAGTTCTGTATCTGTAGGAAGTGGGGGTTTGTGTATTTGTGTTGGATGGTATTGTACATAGATTGATAATAAATGTTTAAATATATATAAATTACACATGGAAATATATATTTATTTACTGTTGAAAATATTAATGTAGAGTTTTAAGATTGCAATCCTTAATAAAACCTTTGATTATTTAAGGGCAGATCGAATATTGTGAGGCTAGGCGGACCCGTTTTGCGTCCCACTTAAGAATATGTAGCATAACAATATCGGAATTTATCAAGCGGTTTTGACTAGTATGCACCCGCACTGTAGCTTTTTTTGCCTTCGTAATAACGTTGAATTGTCTTGGGTGTTTTTCTGATAATGAGTATACGTTTAGGCAATATTCAAATTTGCAATTTTTCCTCTGTTTTTGCGATTTTTTTGAGCATTAAGACTTCTCAGAATTTTTTCCTCGTTATGACTTCTAGTGAAGAGTGCTTTGCTAAAGAAAGATCAGAAGAGTACGCTTTTTGTCGATATTTTGAAGTTTTTTGATAAAATAATATCAAATTTAACACACCAGATTTTTTTTGAGTGAGTAATATGAACATGAGTCGATAATTTTTTTTTACTGGCTCTGGCACATCCATTTGAAATATCCGACTCAGATTAGCCTTTTTTTTGGAAGCCTTGGAGAAAATTCATTCACTTAATTTTTTTTGTATATGCCTTAGTTTTGGATTTGTCTTGTAACAATTTTCAAAAAATTTTTTGTGGAAATTATTTGAAATTTTCTTTTGGGTATACACAAGATATTATCTAAGTACAAGTGTATCTCGCAATATATACAAGCTGAAAATCTGATGTTGATCGGTAAGTAGAAAAATCTTCAATATGTTACATTTTTGAGTTAATTTTTGAAAGTGAATAATGTATATTTTTTTCTATTATCCGGATCAAACACAAATTTTCGAGCTTGTATGTTGGGGATATACTTTGCTTTATTTATTTTCTTTGTATACCCTTTGCTGAAAAAAAAATTGTGCCCAAAATGTTTTTTTGTGAAAATTTTCCAGATGGAATACAAACTAAGAGCAGTGAGGAGACTGGATAGTACAAGAAATTATATAGATATAAATCGATACTTTTACTTCCGACTACATAAGCCTAGAAAATTTCATCCACTTCGCCAAAACAGAAAAAAAAATGCACTCTTCATGTTTTAATTCAAAAAAATTAAAATGGGTTGGAAATTGGTACAACGCGGCCTGAGACACATACTCAAAAAATCTGAACAGGAAGTACTGATCATTCCTGACTTTGTGTTAGACTCATGTGGCTCAATCTTAGTGCATATTTAAGTGTGTAGAATCATTTCGGAGAAGAAATTATGAGGAGTTGTACAGAAGTTAAAAATTGAAGAACGTTTGAAATATTAAAAAAGATGAAGAAAGATAGATAAGACGCGTCAGAAAAACGGGTACCATTGTGATTTTAGAATAGAGGGCATTAAGCTCATGGGGAGTGATTTGATGGTTTGTTCTATTCCAAACCTTGCACTTGGTTGGATGAGAAATTTATGAAGTCATTTAAAACTCTAAGCTGAAAGCGCAACGATGCTGGGACTGATTCACCGGTCAAAACTATAAAAAAAATTCTGACTTTAAAATGGTCAATTCCTGTGCTTTACATGGGCTAAAAGTGAATCTGACATTTAACACTATCACTTAGTTCTCTTTTTCATTAAAAATAGAAATTTCCGTTATGGATAATTATAGCAGGAAAAACAGATGAAGGCAGAGAGTTCCACAGAAGAGAGGTGGCTGTAAAGAAGGATGCACCACAATGAATAAGTCTGAAGTTCCCAATATTCACACAACCATGAAAAAGCAAGGCACCCTTTGTGCTACGAGGGCGACGCAGTGGTGGTGGTAAGCGAGTGGACAACTCCCTCAAGCACCTGCTATTGTAATACCTATAGTAAAGAGATGGTGTGCCAGTTTCAAGCTGCAGACATAGAGGGTCAAGGGAGTAAGAAAGAAGGGGGGGACAGTTTATAAGTCCTATAGCCTTAGACTCAACCCTATCCAAAAGAAGGGTGGAACTGAAGCCCCCCACCCCCAAAAAATATGAAAAGTACTCCATACAAGGACGAATAAGGCCCTTAAATAACTGAAGTAACTGTTCTGAAGAAATAAAATCCTGCAACCTGAACAGAACACCCAGTTTCTTTGAGGCTGCCTTGGCAACCGTTGTGATGTGAGGTTTCCAAGATAATTTGTCATTAATGTTTATATTCTTCACAGGTGAGAAGTTAGAGCCATCAAAGGAGGTAGGAAAGTTGGGAGTTTTTTTTGAGAAGGGAATATGAAGAAATTTAGTTTTTAAAGAGTTGAATTTCACAAGATTGAGGTCACCCCACCAGGAAGTCTCATCCAGATTGGCAAGAGTTGATTCGGAAAGCTGAAGTCGAGAAGGAACTCTAGAAGCGAAAGAGGGAGTAGATTTGAAATGAGTTGAAGAATGGAGAGATGACTCATCGGCTTAAGAATGAATAGAGTTAGATAAGCAGATGAGAAGATCGTTAAAGAAAAGGAAGAAAAAAAGTTGGAGATTAAACAGAACCTATATATATATATATATACAGAATATAAATAGATAAAAAAAAATATATATATATATATATATATATATATATATATATATATATATATATATATATATATATAATATATATATATATATGTATATATATATATAATTATATATATATATATATATATATATATATATATATATATATAATAATAATAACCAATAATAATAATATATATATAACTAATAACATATATATATATATATATATATATATATATATATATAATATATATATATATATAATATATATATATATATTATATATACCGTATATAAATATATATATATATATATATATATATATATATATATATATATATATATGTTCTATATATATATATATATATATATATATATATATATATATACCAGTATATATATATATATATATATATATATATATATATATATATATATATATATATATATATATATATATATATATATATATATATATATATATATATATATATATATATATATATATATATATATATATATATATATATATATATATATAAATAGTATATATATATATATATGTGAGGACGGGATTTCTCTTTGCCCTCACAATAATCCTGTACACCTCTCATAGTAGCTTTGTACAAGGCTATATACACCTGTAACATCACTCAAAAAGGGGGCTCTCTATATGTTAGATTTTAATTGTTATTTTATTATGTAAGAAAAATATCTAACGACTCTTCCGTATGACTCCATTATTGTAAAAGTGAGTCACCCTGAATGCCACCCGAGAATGCCTGGCATCGAAGGGAAGCGGGCAGTGAGACTTCGAGTTACAAGAAAGGAGGTCGTGTTAACTTCGGCTCATAAAAAGACCGGAGAATTGTGTTTGGTGATAAAATTTATAATATCAATCACCAACTTTGTTAATGACTGTGAACTAGCCTATTGTAAATTAAGGGATTGATAGCATCATTAATTGTTCTTAACTTGATATCTTTATTTACTGTGAGCTGGCCTTGTGTTATTTAAAAGATTGATATCATTATTTAATATTCGATTTACTTAACATTAGAAATAAAGATAAGAAGTAATCATTCCTTTCATTACCACTGTGTCAATTCTTCAAGAGTTAATACAAAGAATGGTGACCCCAGAGTGACCTTGAACTCCCATAACTAACTGATGTGAAGAGTGCAGAACAGTGAATTAATTCAAACAGTGCCTAATTAAGACAGTGAAGTGGAAAAAAAAAGTGCCGATTCAAAAACACAAACACACACAAAAAACATACAAAATAAAATAAAACAGTTCAAATTCCCCAAAAAACACAGTGAAATAAGAACCCTATCGCAATAGGCTTAAAAACTTTCCCCTAAACAAAAAAAAAAAAACCGTTAAGAATGCCGAGTCTAAAAAGAAAGTCACCCAGAGTTCAAACGAAAAGGAACAACATAGCCATTGTGACTCGGTCTCAATCATCAAGACCCCATCACACTCCCCCAGAAGTCCCCCCGACCGAAGGAGTAAATGAAGAAGGTGACGCATCACAATATGAAACAGAATCGGAAAGCGAGATCCAAGAGGAGCATGAAACAGCAAGCTTGGTGAAGAGTCACCCTTCCCCCACTCTCTTAGGGAGAAAAGGAAGAAAGAAGAATCTCCCCCTCAATGCTATTCCCCCCTTCAACGAATTTGATGCCTTAGAGTGGATTCGGCAGACGACAATAATCTTCAACCTTAATGAAATCATCGATCAAAGGGAGAGGGTAAGGTTACTGGCATCAAAATTACCAAGCAAGATTACAAATTCGTTGAAACTTCCCCTAAAAGACGATTGTTATACCAAATTAGTAAAAGTAATAGAAAAACTCTATGCACCATCGCTAAGAACGCAGATAGAAGAAGTCTTTCGATCAGGAATGAGGGAAGGAGAGCTCCCATCCGACTACGCAGTTAGAATAAAAGAAATGCTCGGATTATGCAGCTTCGATTCAATAACTGACAACGATGCAAAATTTATTAGAGAACTCTTTCTCTTACGATTACCTCAGCAGTTACAGATCTCCCTCATGACGACAGAGAAGAACCATGATTTTGAGGAATTAATTGAAATTGCCTTTAACAATTTTTTTCCCAAAACGGTGCTCGCCAATCCCCCGCGGGGGGGAGAACCGAATGGCAGCCTGTGAACGCCGTCCGATCAACAGAAGAGAAAGTCACCAAGCCACCTAACAGAGAGACTTCAGCACAAGAGAGGGAAATAAGTCGACTGATAATCTCTCATGAGAAGTCAGCTGAAGAAATGAGATCACTCGCCAAAAGCGTAATAGAACTCGCTAAAACGATGTGTCAGAATGCGAAGAATTCCCCCACCCCCAACGATGATCAAAATTCAAGAGGAAGGAATTTCAACCGATTAGCATATAACAACGTTGCAGCTGGCCCTAGTACAGAAGGTCTTTGTAGGTTCCATAAGAAGTTCTTGCACCGTTCATTTAGATGTGAGGGTCGATATTGTCCAATGTACACCTTGATATCGCAACCCCCGGCAACTCCCCCACCCCCACAACAAAACTTCAACATTTCAAAAAATGGAAAGGCTGGTCCGTGAGGAGACTCCCGGGCCAGATGGGGGTAAATAGGTGGGGAAATGACGCTTCTGTGAGTAGATATTTTTGTGATTGTTTGCCCTGCCATTCTTGTATGAATAAGTCTAATTTTGGGCGGGGAAATATTAATTTTAACTATAGTAGAAGACATTATTATAATGATAATCAAAATAATGGTAGAAATTATAGTCATAATTATAATAATAGAAATTATAGTAACTATGATAGGGACAATTTTTATAATAATAATCACCATGGTAATGAAAATATTAATTATAGCAGTAATGGTTATGATAATAATGCACGTGTTGATCATAATAATTTTTATAATAATAATGAGTATGCTAATCTTAATGGCCATAATAGTAATAGGTATTTTAGTAATAATCGTAATTATGTTAATCGTGGGTATAATGGAAATGTTAATTATATTAATAGATTTAAATGGAATAGAAATTTTACTTGTAAAAATAATCAAGGGCAAGAGGGGGTAATTAACAATGCATCTGAAATCGAAAGTGTTAATGATGAGAGGGTGACTCAAATGACTGAGGCAGGGACTTCTTGTGGGTCAGCTTCTCTCCCACCTGAGTCAACCTCTCCCCCACAGGAGTCCTCTACGACTTTACATTGTAACTCAATGCATGATGAGAATAATAACGATAATGACAATAATAATAATAATGATTGTAGAATTAGGAATAATAGCCATAGTGATGGCAATAACGGTTTTGTAAATTCTAATAATTACTTTGAAAGCAATAACCTTGTGAATGAGTCGCTGTTTCCCCCAACTGAGTCGACCTGCTCCCCCACTCCTATCACTGGGGAGAAGGCGGGAAGAGAGGCGACTCAGACTTGTGACTCCACACTTGTTGATAAAAATAATGATAAAAATGAATTTGTAATTAATGAAGGGGGCGAAATTCCCTTTCTGAAAATGAATTGTATTAGTTTTAGAGATGAAGGAGGTTCTTTTTCTTCCGATAAGCATGAGGGATCATTAATTTTAAGAAATAATGCATGTGACTTATCTGGTAATACTGTAGTGGAAGTTTCTGGCAACTCAACTAAAATAGTTGCAACTGTTAGGGATGTAGTTTTTGATAAATTATACTATATTTCAGATAAAATTAACAATGAATCTTACTTACTAGATACCGGAAGTTGCCTCGACCTGGTGGTTGCATCTGAATTAGATAAGGGGGGTGCCGTTATTGGCACTGCCAGAGCCGCAAATGGGGGTTGCATGAACATTTATAATAAAAGGGTGATTAAAATTGATTTGGGGTTAAATAGACTGTACAATGTGCATGCCTACGCCGCTGATATTAAATTTAACGTCCTCGGCATGCCTTTTCTCAAAAAACACGGGTTCATTATTGACTTTAGATGCCATTATTTATTGGATCCTAGCACGAAACGTAGCATTTCTCTTAGTAATGAGGCTTTCGATTTTTCTGAGCATGTTCGAAATTCTATCTTCCCTCTAGCCGCTGTCTCTTTAAATATACCGCTTTGCGAATATGAATTAATTAATGATTTAATTAGGAAGTACCAAGTCTTGTTCCTGAATCCTTATGAAGCACCTAATTTAGATTTAAAGAATGATCAACTCAAAAGATGGCGCTTTATCTGTACAAAGTACAGGAAGAAAAGAGGCGTGGCCTATTTTGACAGCTGTGAGAATGGCTTTGTCGCTCATTCACAACTTGATGGTAATGAAACTATAGGGGAGGGGGGAGGGGGGGTAAGGATTGTACTATTGGGAGGGGGGTTGAAGATTGCACTGTTGATGAGGGGGGAGGGGAGAGAGAAGAATGTCCCTTGAAGGAAGAAATTTTGTGCGAGTTGGCGGCAAATTACCCATACCATGTGGATGTCAGCGGCCCTCCGATACAATTGGGGAGTAGAAACATAGCTCCACATCTTTTTGAGAAAGCAAAGGGGGAAATTAATAAATTATTGGACGCGGGGGTCATTTCGCGGGGGAGAAGCAATTGGGGGTTCCCAACTAGCTTCCTGCCAAAGCCGGATGGCAGAGTTCGTTTAGTCGTTGACCTGAGGCTATTAAACCAGAGATCAACCTCTGACAATTTTACTCTGCCTAAGATTAAGGATATCTTACTGCAATTGCAACATTGCAAGATTATTAACTCTCTCGATCTAGACGTTCGGCAAGCACTATAACAGTGCCGATCAGCGAGGAAACAAAGAAATATTTCACTATTACTTGTCCTTTTGGTAATTACAGTTTTAACTATTTAATACAAGGACATAAGTGTTCTTCTAGTGCCTTCCAGCGCTTCATGTCAATCTTGCTTGGGGATTTAAAGAATGTTTTTGTTTATTTAGATGACATATTAATTGCCAGTTCGACTCTTGAAGAACATGTTGCAATGTTGGAGAAAGTTTTTGAGAGATTAAAGTATATGAAAATTTATATGAACCCAAAAAAATGTGTACTTGCTGTCGGAGAAACAGATTTCCTAGGTTTCAATATTAGCGAGAAGGGAATTAGGCCTAGTAAGGAGAAAATCGATGCAGTGGTAAATGTTGCAAAGCCAACAACTATCAGACAACTTAGAGCATTCCTCGGTCTATATAACTTCTGCCGAATTAACATAGTCGGAGCGGCCCAATTGTTGCAACCCCTAACAAAAATGTTGAAAGGAAAACCCGCCTCCAATAAAAAGATTTCCTGGGGAGAAGAAGCCGAGCGGGCATTTAAGGAAGCTAAAGCGGCGATGGTGAACGCCACCCTATTGTCGTTCCCTGACGAAGAAACTGAGTTACTATTATACACGAAGGTGAGCGAGTTCACTATAGCCAGCGCGTTGATGGGGGAAAACAACGATCAGACGAAAATTTTCGCTCTTTACAGTACCATACTCACTGAGGTGGAAGTGGCATTACCACAGTTGGTTAAGGAATTATTATGCGTCAATAACAGTTTACAAAAATATGCTTACTTAATTGCAAATAGGAAAGTCAGTATTTGTACCAGCAACAGTGGGTTAATAACAGCTTATGCAAAAAAGAGTGCCACAAAAGTTCATAACATTATTGAATACTATTGCAAATTTTGACGTTGAATTTAAATTGGTCTCTAAGGCTAAAAATAAATTGGCGATAATTTTGACAGAATTGGCTAACGAAAGAGATAAGATTATGGAGGCTGGGGATTTGCAATTGCAACTAGCTTGTATAAAAGATGGGGAGTGGGCGTGGCCAAGAGAAATTGCCATGGAAACGGAATTACAATTGGGGGAGGAGCTTAGTGAATGGAATTCTCAGAATTCCATTGTGGAAGGGTTAAGCCCTTTAAATCGCACGTTAAAAGAGCAAAACTTGCTGGAGTATTATAATAATAATAATAATAATAATAATAATAATAATAATAATAATAAAAATAATAATAATAATAATAATAATAATAATAATAAAAGCGAAAGTAATAATAATAATAATAATAATAAATAATAATAATAATGATAAAAGCGAAAGTAATAATAATAATAATAATAATAATAATAATAATAATAATAAAAATAATAATAATAATAATAATAATAATAATAATAATAATAATAATAATAATAATAATAATAATAATAAATAATAATAATAAAAATGTAGAATAATAATAATAATAAATAATAAAAATAATAATAATAATAATAATATAATAATGATAATAATAAAAGCGAAAGTAATAATAATAATAATAATAATAATAATAATAATAATAATAATAATAATAATAATAATAATAATAATAATAATAATAATAATAATAATAATAATAATAATAATAATAATAATAATAATAATAATAATAATAATAATAATAATAATAATAATAATAATAATAATAATAATAATAATAATAATAATAATAATAATAATAATAATAATAATAATAATAATAATAATAATGAGAATAATAATAATAATAATAATAATAATAATAATAGTGGCAATGATAATAGTAGCGAAGCTGGTGATGATAATGACTTTGATGATTTTGTGATCAATACTATAACTTACAGTAAAAAAGGGTTAAATGGAATGATGAAAAAAATTCAGGATGGGGTAGATTTCAAAGAGATAGCTATAGAACAGGAGACTGATGGTTATATAAGGGACCTAATAAAGGGGCTGAAAACTAGTGGATTAAAGGCCTGTCACAAGGAGTTCATCTATAGGGACGAGGAGCTGTCTTTGGCGGTTGATATCTCTACAGGCACAGCTAGAATATTAGTACCGGAAAATCTGGTGGATGATGTCATAGGCAAAATACATAATACAAATCACTTGGGAATTAAACGAACTTTGACTATTCTAAGAGCGGATTTTGCCTTCAGATTTATGCATAGTAGAGTAAAGAGATTTATACAGAGTTGTGATGTCTGTCAAAAGAATAAGAGCGTTAGAAGGATATCTCCAGAATTCGGCAGATTTAAGGAAGTTTCGGAGAAGTTCGACACCCTTCATGTGGACTTATGCAAGCTTCCGTATAGTATGGGGTTTAATTATCTGCTTGTTTTTATCGACAGGTTTAGTAAGTATCCCTTCGCCTACCCACTTAAACAGGCGACGGTCGACTCGGTGTTAAATGTGTTAGTGAGCGAAATTTTTCCGTTCTGTGGCTCAATAAAGAGACTCATCTCGGATCGAGGAAGCCAGTTCACTGCCCAATTATTTAATGACGTTTGTAACCTACTCGGCATAGATAAGATTATCACAACGCCTGGCTCACCGAATGTCAACGGCCAAGCAGAAAAATTAAATCAAGCTCTCATAGTGACGCTAAGGTGTATGATTAATGATAGGAAGAATGAAGGGTTAAAATGGCCTGAAATTTTGCCTTGGGCACTGTACTGTTTGAGAATTAGCCCTATAAATGACCAAGGGGTTACTCCCAGTGTTCTTATGTTCGGCCAGAACCTATCAGTGCCAGGAAGCTTGTTGCAGAAGGAGGCGCTCAGTGCCACGGTCAGCCAAAGTACCTATTTGAAGAAATTAGTGGCTTTAATGCGTAGGCCTTTGGCACCACAGGTTGTATATAAAAATAAGAATATATTTGTTCCGAAAGATCTCCACAAGGCAAGGGCAGTGTTAATGAAATCAACGCAGTATATGTAGGGAACTCTCAGAGATACTTTCAGGACCTTTCGGGGTGCTACGGATAAAGAATAACGTTTATATCTTGAAGAATGGGAAAGAGGCAGTAGAAAATTTAAGAAATGTAAGAATTTTTCATAACATAACCGACAGGGACACTGGAACCCAAGAGAAAAATAAGGTTAAATAAAAAAAAAAAAAAAAAAAAAAAAAAAAAAAAAAAAAAAAAAAAAAAAAAAAAAAAAAAAAAAAAAAGAGAGAGGAAAAAAAGGGGGGGGGGCTTCTTAGTTCTGCATGTGATTCTTAGAATTAGACAGTAGTTAGTTGAGTTGATACTTATCCTTCAAAAAAAAAAATCGTCTTCTTTCATCTATCTAATGCTTCGACTGAAGCGCATGCTGCCAAACACTAATAGTAGTAAATAAATTCCCGCATGTTCTTTACAAAATGTCACAGGAAGGGTTGTAATAGAAGAGTTGAAATAGTCAAACCCCCCGAGGTGGGGATTAAGAAGGTCTTTTATGTATTTTGTAACAATGTATTGTAAGAATAAAAATTGTATTTCGTAAAAATAATATCAAATAACTACTATATATATATATATATATATATATATATATATATATATATATATATATATATATATATATATATATATATATATATATATATATATATATATAAATAGTATATATATATATATATATATATATATATATATAACTATATATGCTAATATTTATATATATATATACAAATATACTATATATATATATATCATAACTCCTAAGATATTCATCTCTCTCATTACCGCCTATATATATATATATATATTATACCAACAAAAGAATAGTAATAATAATATAATAATAATAATAATAATAATAATAATAATAATAATAATAATAATAATAATAATAATAATAATAATAATAATAATAATAATAATAATAATAATAATAATAATAATAATAATAATGATAATGATAATG
>JABUQX010015369.1:0-20867 GCA_015478945.1 Trachelipus rathkii | reverse complement strand
ATTCCCAACACACTACCACTGTACATCCGCGTAACAACCGACTATGCATTCATCCTTTCCACGATGACCAAAACATCATCAACTGTACTTTCATTTATATATTATCTACTTACTTTCTTCCCCACCCACACAACTCCCTAATGACGTTCATTGCCGCATTTTAACAAATTCGTTCTCACACCTCAAGATTTCCCAAAAGATTGGTCCATCTTGAACCACTTGTACTTTAGATCTATTACCTCTTCTTCCCCAGACCCTGGTCTCGATTACTATACAATTTTAACACAGGTTAATAACATCACCTATGTTAAACCCAGGCGCACTCAAGATTAGTCCCTTTGCATTACCAAGGATTTAATCGCACCTGCCACCTTCCTACTGATATTCACAACTTCCTACTACACTCTTCATCATCCGTACTCTTTTCATTCAATATAATACCTAAATATTTAAAACTCAGACCACGCTCGTTATAAGTTGATTAATCCCATTCCACATAACTTCACATTCGAGATTTCCTCACTCACAAACCATAACATTACTCTAAGTCGATTGACTGTAAACACCCCTCCTTTTCCACCATCCATGCCATAATCCCTCTAACCAATCCTCTCAAAACTCTCATTCAGACTGCCACACAAACCAAATCCATCTTCGCCTATAAGATAGGCACAGTCCACTCTTTCCATTAATGACCATCCTCTCTAACACTACCCTTGCTACTCACAATCTAATTCTGTTCATCAACCTAATCCATAATACAAATTGAATAAAAACCAATCGCTTTCAACTACAACATCCCTGCCTCACTCCAGTATTGATATTAAACCATACCACTTGCAACTCCATTTATTCTTTACACACGCGGTCAACTACGTCATAACATCACTTTTCATTTCATTGAGAACCTACCATCAAC
Organism: Trachelipus rathkii; assembly: GCA_015478945.1. NCBI lineage: Eukaryota > Metazoa > Arthropoda > Malacostraca > Isopoda > Trachelipodidae > Trachelipus > Trachelipus rathkii. The sequence continues at coordinate 19,948 of JABUQX010015369.1, read as the reverse complement.
ACCATATAGCACTAACACCTGCTCTAAGAGCCTCCCTATTCAATCCTATTATACGCCTGTGCAAATCCATAAAACATCAACTACACATTTTATTTCTTCTCTCTCCATTTTCTCAGATCCATTTATTTGCTCTTCACATGCAAAAGACCTTTAGACCCACAACATCCCCTACCACATCTAGCGCACCTTCCTCTTAACAATCAGCCCTCAATCACTTGATACACTCTTCCGACCAAAATACAACAGCATATTTCCCTACAATACTCAATAAACTATATATTCCATATAATTCTACAGTTAACTTATCCCTGTACCATTATATAAATTTTATATAGCTGCTAATGTCTGATATAGCTTGGAACAACCTTCCATAAACGGCTTTGTTTCACAGCTTCCGAATCCACTCAATCACTATCTCGCCTCCATTCATTTGATTTCATTTCACAGTATTTCCATCTAGACCGGCGAATTTAACATTCTTCAACTTCTCACCCTAACCCATTTACCTCCTCCTTACTAACTCGACCTCATCCAAAAGTATATCCTATTCTTCTTGCACTCTTCAAACCCACACTATTCACTATCACTCTCTTCATTACTGCCATGCTATGCACGAATTTCGAAGTGTTTCACACTCTGCCTTCACAATCCATTTCTTCAACTTACGGAGTATTACCAACTGCTGGAATTTCATTCCTAGTAATCGACTTAGTTTCCATAATATTTATATAATATATAGTATATATATATATATAATATATTATATATATATATATATATATAATGAATATATATATTATACTAATAGTATTATAATTATATATATTTCACTATGCAATATATATATAATAATATAACTATATATTATATAGTTATATATTATATAATTTTTTTATACTTGATATACTTAAAATAATTGTATAAATAAATATATATATATATAATTTTAATATATATATGCATATTAAAGGATCTTTTTTTAGCTTTATCTTGGTGGTCAATGGCTATCAACATTCAAAGAAAAAATCGAAAAACTGTAACGGACTAAAAAGTACACACACGGAAAAATAACAAAAGTTATGGTTATGTATGTGAAAGAAAAAGTAACGTAGTGCCGTTACTCCGTTACTACTATTTAAAATAACGTAATCCGTTGGGGATAATAGATTTTCCCTTTGCTTTTTATTATTGAAAGTCAGCCCTCTGTACATAAATTTATATATATAATATATATATATATATATATATATATATATTTATACATATATATTTATAATATAATTATAATATAATTTTATATATATATATATATATATATCTATTTATGTAATATTATTTATTCCCTACACATAGTATATATATATATACTATATATATAATATATAATATAATATATATATATATATATATATATATATAAATATATATATTATATATATTTTATATATATATATATATATATTTATATGAAGTATATATATATATATATATATTATATACTAGTTATAATATGATAGTATATATATATTATAATATATATATTATATATATATATATATATACCGTATACTTTTTCAAGCCATATAAAAGTATATAAGTTGTATTAAGTTGATATGAATTAAATCTCATATTGTATGTTTTTACATTATCTTTCTCTGTCTTCTTTTATATACAAGTAGGGCATATTATATATATATATATCTATATATGTATAAGATATAATTCCTCGTTAACTCGGATCTTATCAAATGAATATGATTATTGTGCTTCCTTAAGGATAACCGATATATATATATATAGTATAATATATGATATATATATATATAATATATAGTTCTTATTCCCGTCTCCTACATAACTACAGGGTAATGACAGCTGAAAAACCAGAATGCTCATGTAATTATTATTTTCCTAGCTATTCAAATAATTGTATCGTTCCTTGCTGTTCAATTACTTGCAACCCTTAAAGGAAAGTCTTACATACAACTCTTCTTTAGGTGATCATATCTTGTGTTAATATATTACCTTTATTTATATAATACTGCCCATAAGAGTTCTCATTCCTATTAACTGGTCCCTTATTTCATCAAACCTTTTCCATTTAAGTTTGATTCTTCCTCTATTTCCTGTAACTTCTAACATTTATATGTGCTATCTCAAGACCACTTAACACCTGACTTCTCTACTAGCAACATATATTTTTTATTCTTTAATTTCTAATCCTTACCCACAATTTTTTCGAAAACAATTTATTTCCAAATCCTAAATCCTTTTTTTCATCATATAAATTTAGTTCCCAGAAAGTTCGAACATAAATACACACAAATATTTTATTTTTATCTTCTAGGCCAGGGGAAAGACTGTTAGTTAGTCTTTGAGAAATTTTCCATATTTCTCTAAGACTAATTAACAGTCTTTCCCTTCCAAAATTTTATGATCAATCTTTTCATCATCCCTCCTAAAGCCCCAATATCTTTCCTAAGTACCTAATGGCTGTAATTACCACTAGGTTTTCCCCATCCAACTTTGACTTCCAACCCAGATAGATCTTCTTTATCTTTGAATTTTGCACTAATTTCTATAACTATACTTTCAAGAGGATTAATTTTTAGTCATTCCCCTAGGCAAACTTTCTCAAACTCAATTTCCACATTACACAGGTTTTCTTTGGAATCAGTTACCTACAAAGTATCTTCATTAAATAGTAAAACGCTAATCTTCCAATCACCCTCATGTAGATAAAAATCAGCTCCTTTTCCAATTCTAATCTTACCATTTTCTCAAAGTTATTAAATAACCATAAAAAATATAACACAACCCTTTCTCGGGTCTACGCCTTCTTTAAACAACTTCCTTTCCCTCCTGTTAATTTTAACGTACGCTTTACTGTTTCTTCTTGTTGCTTTAATTACATTTAACAATAACTTTCCATGTACTAAATAACCATCCGATACTCTCCTTAATTTCCCTCCTGAGACTCACCTGTCGTATCCCTTTCCAAATCAAGAAATCATATCGAAACGTCTTTCTGCTTTTCTGAGTATTTCCCTGCTGCTATTTTCAAGGTAAACACCTGATTCACATATTCTAGACCATCCATAAAACCACATTGTTCTCCTCAATCTGCGTGTTTGAAATACTTTTCACTTTATTATTACTTGTTAATAAATTTACCTACTACAGTCAGCAAACGTGTTCCACTGTAATTAAAACACTCCATTTTTGTCGCCCTCACTCTTGTAAATTGGGACAAGACAGAAAGAAGTCTTGCCAATCTTGTGGTACTTTGCATCTTTCCCAACAAAAAACATCGAATAATCTCATCAGCCACTTCAAAATATTATTACTCCCTTTTTTGTTTACATTTCTTCTTGTATTGCATCAAACTAGAAGATTATTCTCCTTTCGTAATCTTCAGACATTTATTTTTTTGTAAAATGTACCACACTTTCACTTCTAAGCATTTCCTCGCTAATATTCTTTTCTACTTTAATTTTTTTGGATTTCTTTCTCTTCTTCTCCTCTTCCAGCTTTCAGTAGTTCCTTAAAATGTTCTCTACATCTTTCCTCGACTATTTTATCATTCTGAACTACATTCATATTAAAGCATTTACACCAGTTCTAACCACTTTCCTTATATTTCGAACCTTATTATATTTTCTATTTCATATATATATGAATATGATATATATATAATATAATAGATATATATATAGTATAATATATAATTATATATATAGAATATATATACATACAGCACTCCGTTGATATAAAAGTATTATTATGTAATAATATATTATATATAATATATATAAAATATATATATATATATTAAAATATATATATATAGTAAATATATATATGATATAGAGTAATATATATCAGCACCTCCGATTTGCCTCCAGATTTAGAGAGCCAGCAGGAAACTGGAAAGCTTTAACTTCCGGGATGTTGCTGTCGTTGACAGATTCACGTAAGAATATTATTATTTCTCTCACTTCTTCTCACACTACACAATCATTGAGAGTATATATCTAATAATATATATATAATATATTATAAAAGTAATATATTTATGTTTAGTGTGTATTTTTTTTGTTATATATATTATATTAAAATATGATTATAATATAATACGACATTATACCATAATCTATTACTTATATATATATATAATAATATATATATTATATAATATATATTATATATATATACTTATTAAATATATATATAGAAAGATATATATATAACCTATATACTATATTATATATAATTATATAATATTTATATATATTAATATAATAATTATATTATATATATATATATATATAGCTATATATAATATATATATATATATATATATATATATATATATATATATATATAAAGAGAATATTACGATTAAAGGTTAGATACTCCCAAAACTAAAAGCCTTGGGCTTTTGTTTGCCGGTTTGCTTATACAGTTCTAATATCAAGCTTCCACCTCCTACTAGGTTCTTATCTTGGAAGTTTCAAATTTATTGGGACTTTGTTCAATATGATCTTACATCTATGTTTTTTCTTCTCTGATTATCACTGTTCAACACTCCAAATGTCACGGAAACAAAATTTACCAATCTTTGCTAATATATGGAATACTGATTACTGAAATGACGCTGAAAATTTCAGCATATATAGCTTTGGTTTACAAATTACAGAAATATTCTAACTTTTGCAGTTTTTAACCAATGAATCTTGTGTCTATGCTTCTAACAAGTGGAAGTCATAATTCTCATGACATGATATTGGCACATGATTTTCAATTCTAACTGCATATGTATTCATTACGCGATCAGTAGAATGTTTGCTTGAAAAGGGTTTTGAGTTTTAATGAAATGTTATACGGACGTGGTCGTGTTGTCCATGTGTCCCCAAGTTCTTCCATGAGAATTATGTTTTGATAGTTTCAGATGTCATTTCATTGTCATGCATTGAGTAGTATATTTATAAAAATGTCACGAAAGCTTGTAAATAACACTCATATAGCATTTATACTTGACGACGAGTGATATTTGCCTCTAGGAAGTGTTCAATTACTTCAACTGCAAAATTACGCCGTATGCAGTTTGGAGTGGAGTGGAGTGTTTGGAGTAGTTAGTCTAGCAAGCACGGTATTGAGTATTATATCCAAACTAATTAATGAAGAATAAAAGATAGGTCCCTGATCAAAAGAAAAATCAACATTTTGCACCCTAACATATCTACAATTCTGCCTGTATTCCATAGCGATTGACTTCTTTTTCTTGAATCTCCTACAAATTTTTGCTAATTCTAAGGAAGATAGAATTTCTTCAAGCAGAGAAAGAACAGCAGCTATCAACTTTACGAGATGCAGACTACTTGCCATTCGTGAAAACCTCAATCATAAAATCACAGAAAATGAGTTCAAACATCTAATCAAGAATCTCGAGGTTTAGAAATAATAAGGCAGAACTTTTGACGTCCAGAATACGACAGTTAAATTTTGTTATTCACTTTGAAACTGATAATATTTCTGGCTAGAAATAAGAATTTGGGCAATTCTTTAAAACCAAACTCACCCTATTTTAGAGCCTAACCCCACTTGGGATTGGGCATTACCCCGATTGGTACCATAATAATTTAACTGTGATCGGCGACTTCATTCAAGCTCTACTGGCGTTTCTACTCTAATATTTCTCCTTTTTTTTCATAGGATTTCATAGGATTTTTTTTTAATGCAAGGAATTTGTTATGGAATGGTGGTATTTATATTAATTAATTAATAATTTTTTATTCATTTATTAACTACTTAATTGAATAATTAATACATAATCTAATTAAATAATTAATTTATTTATTTATTTATCAAATAATTTATATATTTATTTATTATTTATTTATCTTATTTTTTCGAAGAGGATGACGTAGTCAAGGGACACTACATAAGGGGTTACACCCCCTCTGGGGGTTGTTTGTAAGTTCTAATGCCTTTTATTGAGGGTAATTGAGGGGGAGAGTGTTGGGAGAGGGTAATTTATTTTTTAGTTGTCTTTAATGGGATTTTGAGTTTACTCATAGTTAGGGCTACATAACTACTATATATATATATATATATATATATATATATATATATATTATATATATATATTATATATATATATATATATTATATATATATATTATATATATTATACGTTATAAAATATATATATATATTTAAATATATATATATATATATATTATATATATTATATATATACTACGAACTAGACGTAGGACTGGCTCACGCGTGAACAAACGCGCGACCGGGAATAGAAAAAAAGTCAAAACCAAGGCTGATATAGTTTAGGAAATAAAAATATATCCTAGAAAAATACAATGCTTTAAAAATATTTATATATATATATATAGTAATATATATACTATCTATATATATATATATAATGTAATCGACCTACGCTTCACTATCATGATGCATACACCTCTCATACTAGACTAACAACAAGAAATCATATTAACAAACGCAACTATATCATTAAATCTAAAATACACCCACTAAGTAGACTCGCGCCACAGATAGGGATCACCTGAGCAAACGATATATAGCTATCAGAACATAGTATATAAATAAAAGTTTATCGTTATACCATAGACTCGTATACACGATAATCCGAATGTATTATACTATAGTATTACATACTAGTATATATATAATAATATATACTATATATATATAATAAAGTCCTGTAAGTTCTCGATTCCTCTGGAAGCGGCGGCGGGCGGCGGCGGCGGCGGCGCGGCGGCGGCGCGGCGCACAAACGCTGCTGCGGTAAACCACACAATTTCTTGTGGGTGGGGAGGGGCGAGAAGATTTTGAAAATAATAATAAAAAAAATAATATATAAAAAAAAATAAAAAATGCTTCACCTGCAACTGGCCCAGACAAACATTTCAAAGAAACACCGTCAAAACACCCACGGAACCCAGCTTTTTACCAATTAGTACAAATATACACAGTTACCAGACAGCCTAAATTTCAGTTCCCTTTATCCTGAAAAAAGCTTTTATCATTATACCCAAGCTGAAACCAGAAAACCTTCTGACGCTTCATCCTATGCGTCCAATCTCATCTATTGATCAACACTATGCAAAATACTAGAAGAAAAAAAAATACTAAAACAAATAACACCACAAGATCACCAAACACAAAATCGTCCAACTGAGCGTTCAAACGAAAAACCCATTCAAACGCACAACACCGCAAATACACAACACCAGTCAACCTTAACAATTCAACGGTCAAAACTCAAAACAAACTCACAAAGCAATAATCACAGCAATCGACACAACAAAACAAAGGCATTTGATACAGTAGTCAGTACCTATCATAACTTTAATCCAGAAAAATAAAATAAATATTCCCCACTAACCTAAGAAATGGATTTCCAAATTTCTATCAGGAAGAACAGTGACAAGTACAAACATGCAATACAAAATCCCAAACAGTGAACAATCAATAACGGAGTACCCCAAGGCTCAATCTATCCCTCCACACTATTCAATTTTTTTTCAAAGCCAACTTTCTACGCCACCAAACAGACTACATTAAATATAACAACTACTGCGGCGGACGACATTACCATAGTCACTTAACACACCAGAGCCTTAAACAACGCCGAATGGACTGCCACAAACCTGAAGCAGAACAATACCTCAATCAACCGCAATACATGGCTAACAGAAACAACAGAATGTCAGCCTTGCCGAAATAAAATCATCAATCACTTTAATCACCGCCAGACTCGACTTATGCAGACTCACTGAGGACACCCACACCCCCCCAAGGCTCCCGTAGCCGCAACACACCCAAAACAAATGGACCTCACTTAAAACAACACTTAATCACACGAAATAATCGTCCAAATACGCAGTGCTCTGACCGCCGCGGCTGAAACTCCCGTGTGTGTGCCCATACAAGAAAGAGTACAACAATACTTGACACTTATCTCTCACCGCTTAACTATTAACAGAGAACGACGGCACGAACACGCGACTAATCTCCCAACACAGAGAAGAAGAGCCAACCAGAGACAAATCAGACCATACGAACAAATCTGTTTAAAACCATCGCCGGCACAGATTTCAATACACACAGAATCGGATAACACCAAACATTTCTCTCCAAATTATTAACACGAGATAATTAATGACTACCAATAATTAACAGTATACTGTACACTTCTCCCCCACTTGGCACACACTGCTGACTAAAAACTAGACCTCAATAGACAAACTCACAACATCAGCAAAAACAAAGTCAATTTAAGAGATCATAAACGGTATGGCATTTCACTACCACTACAACAACACCTGACACGAAAAAACCAAAAATAACTTACCCTCTATTACAAACACCGCTGGACAAGATAACACAAAATCCAATGTCTTTTGCGCAACCGAATCATCCAAAGCGTCCGACCCACCGCACCATGACAGTCACCAACCTTCGCCCCATAGCCCTCTCCAAACCCATCGCGATAGCAGAGTGTCAAAAGCCACTTACAGTACGCCACATATCGGTTCGAACAGCTCATCTGAATACATATCACACAACACACTATGTAACAAAAGGACGTACACGCGCGGCTATACCAAGAAACACTCACCTCCACACACCAAGCGGGCGAAAAATGACTACAAGGTCATCGCAAGTCAGACCACAAACATGAATACACCGACACGGAACCGCACTAACAAAGAAAAGACTACCTACAAAGAGCGACCGCCACCAGAAACCAAGCCAAGCCGCACAAACACTAAAACGGAGCAGGTAGACTGTATACACGCGCAGATAGGAGAGCGAGTGCTCACGGAGAGACACACATCTAAGCGCGGACATCTCAAGTACATAGCATATTTCACAAGTGACAGCTCAATCGTCGGACAAGAAAATATACACAAAACACACTAAGAAGCACGCAAACTAAGTAAACGACTCAGAAACCACAATATACCAACAACATAGCCAATCAACTTTGGCCAAATTAAGATGCGGCCACCACCCAAACTTACAATACTGTAAACACAGATTCAATCTCACCCAAACCACTACAAATATCTGTCAAAAATGTAACCAGGTCCCGGAAAATACATCCCACTTTTTACTCTCCTGTCAATATAACTCTCAACCCAGAGCAATCTGGAACATTTTGACCCTGGAAGCACCGCAGCTCCGGGGCTCCTCCTTCAAATTTGGTCTGCGATGTAATGGTAACTACTGGTGCATGCGGCTTTTTTAGTTACTGCGCTATCGAAAACACGAGTGTAGAAAGGCTATTGCGACATTTGAAAAATATAAAATCCGATTTACAACGATTAAAATTTTTAAGAGGATGTTTGTTTTTTTGTTTTTAGAACTTTTTTTTTTTTGCTTAAGTTTATAAAGTCTACTCGATCAGTTGCAATAGTAAAAAAAAAATTGTAAAATCACACGTTCTTTAAGTGCTTTAGTATTTTATTGAATTTTACTTTTCCTTTTCTTTTTTTTTAAAATAAAATTCGGAGTCGAATCAGAACCGCATGAATATAAATAAATAGTTAAGGTCGGAACAGGAACTGCAATCACATGATCCAAAACAGTCGGATTCAGAACCGGGATTGGATTATCTTTAAGACGATTCTGCCATAGTAAAAATATTTTTACTGTGATTCTGCAGTCTTGCTTATCATCGGAACTCTAAAAGAACTTTGAATAAAATTTCTCTGCTAAAGTTATAATTAATTCTCTGCTTTTAATTTTGGTACCAATTTTGTTTTATTGGCTATGCTTTAGATTTATTATGCACCCTATATATATATATATATACTAATATATATATATATATATATATAATAATATATATATATTATATATAAAAAGGCATATGGAGCCTTCAAATGAGAATTTTTTATTACAGTATGTATAAATAATATATAAGTCTTTATATAGAGATATAAAATATAGAATATATACTATATTTATATCTAGTGTTTTTATATTCGTTTTATCTTGGTTTATAAAAATCTATATATATATATATATATATATAATATATATATATATATTTATATATATATATATATATATATGTATAATATATACTCCCTCACAGCACGTGCCGGGCGAGGTCGATATATATTTTTTTTTATATTTTATATATATATATATATACATATATATATATATATATATATATATATATATATATATATATATATATACTATATAGCGATATATAAGCTGTCCATCTCAGCTCAGGCGTGCCGTCAACGAAAACCTATGCTCGACTAAACGACAACTATCCTCTTCCTCTCGTGGCCATGGCGGCAAAACCTTCACTTGTATCGATCAGGCAAAGTAAAACCAAGTCAGACTGTTCTTGTATTTAGTCACTTTACGACAGCTTGAAAAAATCATCCGAATACTGAAAAACTAATGTCAGTGATAAAACTATAGATGGAGGAATCATAACAGAGCCCATGCTCACTTCAGTAGACAGAACCCTACGACAGTCACGACTCGAGCCGACCGTAAGTCCGGGACGACGATAGAGAACAACCAAGAAACAAGTCACACAGCGATGAATCATTAGTATATAAATATCATATATATATATATTATAACTGCATATTAAACTTAATAACATAATTATTGGAACGTACGCTATAATATATATACTATATAGTATATATATATATATATGCAATATATATATTATTATATAATAAATACACTAAAGTACCAACTATATCTATACACGGATATATATTATATAATATATATATATTTATAATATATAATAGTAATAATAACATACCTATTAACTATGTATATAATATGAAATGACCGCAAATACTATATATAAAGCTATTACTATAATATATATTAAGAACTACGTATATTATATATATATATATATATCATATATATATATATTATATAATATATATATATAAATATATATATCTTATATAATATAATATATATATATATACTATAGTAATACTAATATATATATATATATATATTATATATAAATAATATAATCATTAATATTATATATATGCATAAGTACAACCCATATTATTAGAGATCCAAATGAACAGATCAACCAAAACTACGATAAGGCGTACCCGATGTACTGTGGAACAAACATATATATATAGATTGTGTGTGTGTGTGTGTGTGTGTGTATAATCTTAGCGGAAATTGAATCAATAGACATATATGTAACTTGATATTATATTTCCAATATAATTCTATCGTAAAGAGCAAAGATCTATTAAAAATGAGATTCGATATTTTTTTATATAATATATTTTAAAAGTTAAAACTATAAAACTATCTTACTTTAAATATCAATTCCATATAATAAAAAATTAATATTTTCACTTACATATTGAAAATTAAAAACATCTTATACACTTCCATGTTTAATTAAAATTTTAAAAGAAATCTCTGTTTGATTATAAACCTTTATCTTTGTTATATTTAGAACCAACTTACATGATTGTCAAATTTGGCCATCTATATATGTTTCGCGATACGGTTCTCCCTACAACACCGTCACACATTCACGCTCAAATTACTTGATGCGGGGAATTGGAACGACTGACAAATTAGCTATTTCGTCTGTATCTAACGTGGCGAGTCAGCTGTGAGCCATAATCCACCACCAGTCTTGCAATGGTGTTATAGTTCTAATTCTAGTTAGTCAACCCATAGCCTACGCCTCCGTATATAGGGTGCTCTCTCATATATTACTAGCTACATATACGTTGTGAATCTATGTACTTCCGCCAACCAGCCACCCTAACTGAGTAGCTCAATCCCTAAGTATATATATATAGATATTATATATATAATAAGTATAATTAACTCTATACTGAAATACTATCAACTATATAGTAAATATTAATACCGTACTAGCTAATACACCGCTATATAACGACTATTCACTATATAATAATAATCAATTAAATTAAATAAATAAGAAATAATGAGATCAATATCATGAATAATAATAATAATAATAACTCCGACGACTTCAAAGAAGATAATTAAAGATAGATCTCATAATAACAATAATAATCAATTATAGGGAGTGCGCGTAGGGGGGTCCGGTCCGAAAGCAATGTGAGGCACTAACCATACCATTGGAATATAGACTCTCTATAGATTAGTTCAAAGAAGTCACGTTCCTCAATGGTTGGTTCCGTAGTTAACACGCTGTCATTCTTCACGATTGTCTTTTACCGTATCTGAAGTATTTAATAAGTTTGAAAAACACGTTTGTTCAACACAACACACACCACTAGTATTATATATATATATATATATTATATATATATATATATAGTATATATATATATTATATATATATATAGTATATAATAGATAGCTAGGTATCAATATAATATATTATATATATTATATAATATTAGAGGTGTAGCGGATATTGCGATGTCCCAGCCTCGCACACCGCCATCATTTTATCCTATATTCCAGCATCCCGCAATTCCGCTAATCGCAGTGAATTTTTTTTTCGCGGATAGCGGATGGTAATTCTATTTAGGACCGAGCTACTCGAGGAATTGACGCTGGAGGCCCACCTAAATGTCCGTTCAACTATTGCTGATAACGGACCCAAAGGATGCGTTCAGCCTCTGCTGGAATCCTCAGTAGTTCACCTATATACCATGTCCTCTGCCAGAGACAAATGTGTCGACAGATAATACAAATGATAGCTTGTCATCTCTTTCATGCTTGCGGATGGAACCAAACACGAAGTTTGAAAGGCTAACACTGACAAGGATGATGATTAATACGATTCTATAAAAGTAATGTCATGTACTCTTCTAATAAACCGTTTGAAGCAACAGGTAAACCAATAAGGGACTCATCTTAGCTCGGAAAACTATTCTTGTTTTGTCCAGACGGGATTCCTCTAGTTGAAACGATGAAAGGTAAACTGTGATAAATACTGCTATTAAAAGTAAAAGACTTTCAAAGGTGACACAGAAACACTTATGCTGAAGATAGATAATAGATTTCAAAATCTACAAAACCAGTTTGAGCATTCCAATAAACAACTTTTCTGGATCCCATAGATACAAATCAAATTCTTGAACAACGTGTTTCACAGAGGATTAAAATTTATTATGCCATTGTGATGAAATGCTGCTAAAGCAGAAATTTCACCAGCAATTAAAAGGAACAGATCATAGCCTATATCCCTACTAATCATATATATTATGAACTATAGTACTATATATACCTATATAAGTTATGTCAATATACACACTCAGTGATATAGTATATATAATATATATATATAATATATATAATATATATACATATATAATATATACCTATTTATATATATATAATATATTAGACTCATAATAATTATATATATATATACTATATAACCTATATAGTAATATATATATATATATTAACTATAGAATATATCGTATCGATTAGTAAATACTTCATAAGGTAATAGCATATAACAACATCAGTATAACCAGCCTGCAACCATCATCATAACTAAAACTAAAAGTATTACAATAATTACAAACACACACTAGCACAAATACGAATACGATACAATGCCTACTGACATCATAATATTTACTAATATTAATTACCTATATAACTATAATAACCAACCAATCGACCTAATTACTATATATAAGTGATACTATAAAACCAGACCGCACATAATACATATATAAATCTCTTATCTAACTACAGGACAGTATACTCTCAATTATAAGTATAAACAACAAATTAGCGTACCCCCGCTAAGCACAGTAAAGAATATTCAGTACAGGCCAAAATAACGAAGCCCTCACAAAATTCACAACCTAACGCCTGGGTATGGATCATGCGGCGAGTTCCCAGCATCAACAATATTGCCGTGCGGTATAATCACTTGAAACTCACTAACATTCACTCATAATACATATATAATACATATATATATATATATATATTTATATATATACTATAGGGTATATAATTATATGCCGCGTAATATATATATATAGTATATATTAATCGCAATTACCTAATAGTAGCATATAATATATGAGTAGAAGTGTGGTAGTAGCGGATATTAGTATCTCATATAGTCATGAACGACATACACTAATATATAAAAATATACTAAACAAATATAATTATAATACACTATATAACCTACATTATTACTATATATATATCAATATACAGTTAGTTACACACCGCTCAGACGGGCACAGGCCCCATAATTGTCAAGGGAGGGCAGTGTTGGGAACCAGCCATCAATATATCTTAATAGAGATACGCAGACGACACGCAAGGCTCTCTCAGATTAAATTGTACACCCACTCACAGACGACAAAAAACCGAGCAAGGACACCAACCCAGTAGCATCACCGACGAGACGGAAGAAGAAAATTTCCACAGAACAGAGGGCAGGAAAGAAAGAAGTCACAACAGCGAACTAAGTCTGGATCACTTAATATCAACACCAAAAACTTAATCAATGTGCCGACACGAGCAAACCCTCTGTGCTACGGATGGGCGGTCGTAAAGGTGGTGATATCGCGGTGTAAGTTCACCACGAGCCACTTGCCGCTGCTGTAACCCTATAGTCATTAGTAGAAATATTACTAGTATTTCAATCCAATGTTATAATTTTCGGACCATCTTTGTGTCTCGTGTGCAATGTACAAAATTTCCCGCCAAAAAATAAAAACATATTTAAATTGTCGTTAGTATTTAGCAAAATTTATTTCTAATGTCATATATATTTTTAATAGTTATCGTGGTTAAATTTTTTTTAAGGAAAATGACTAATATTTGTTTTTAAAATATTGCTGGATTTACTTTATGCTTGAAAACGCAATAATTAGTACATGAATTTATTTTTCAATTCTAAAAGGGCATACCAGAAAATGCCCGATTATATTCTATCTTTTCTGCCCTACTGGTAATATATATTTACTGTCCTTGACGTAATGAGATAAAGCACCAACATCGCGCCGCAAGATGTGGGTAAAGTGAACTAGAAAGAACAGAACAGTTTATAACCCTGTTCAAAAGCCGAGTGAAACCAGAGCCCCCAAAATATGAGAACAGTACTCCACTTACAAGGGACGGATTGAGGACTCCAAATTGTTAGCTGGAGTAACTGGAAAAGAGAAAAAAAGTCTCGCCGTCTAAACAGAACTCCCAGTGTCTTTAAGGCCGCCCTAGCAATTGCTGTGAGTGTGAGGTTTCGAAGACCATGTATTTTGTAATTATATGTAAGGCCAAGGATGAGTTCTATATCTCAACAAGGAGAGACGAGTAGAACCGTAGCAAAAGAGATAGGAAAGTTAGATAGTGTGTGTCTTAGAGAGGGGAATTTGTAGAAGTTGGATGTTTTACAAGACATTAAATAGTTCACAAGGATTGAGATGAGCTCACCCGGGAAATTCTATCCAGATCAGCGAGAATAGAATTGGAAAGATTAACGACGAGAGGCAATTCTAGAAGTAAAAAGAGGGCAGCAGAATTGAAATGGGCTTGAACGAGATTGAAGGGTCCGGACGTACACAATCCGAAAACCGATATTACGATCAGTGGATAGAGTTCGACGTGCGAAATTGAGAGTGCTGATCGCTTATGGAAAAAGCAAAAGCAACGCCCGAATATTATCCAATGACCTTAGGGTTGACCGCTATTGACAGAAAACGAAAGAAGAAGTCGCCCCACTACAAAACAAACAGCACCGACATACTAATTGAGAATGCAACCGATTGAAAGGAATAACTAGACCATAATGTTAAGCAGAACGAGAAGAGAAACCCAATACGCACGACGGGGACTTGGAGAGTTTAGCTCGACACGTACCATTTACCCGGTCAAATCTGCTTTGGATATGCCAAGCGCCACCACGCAACGTTTCCACATAGTCCTACGGGCGGAAACCATAAATCTGGCTAAATAGGAAAGCGTATCGCTAGATAGACCTCAAGCGCCAAAAAGCCGTAACTGGCGATCAGAAAGAAGGAATGAGTCCAGATGTTCTGAGATGTGAAAAGTTTGAGAAGGTTCAAGAGAGTCTTAACTAGAACAGCCACTTAAGCATATGGCGATAGTTAGAGGATCAAGAGCGGCTTTTCCTTTTATTCGGAATTTTAGGTTGGACATATAGCAATGTCCAACACTGAGGAAATCTAGTTATTTGAGGGCATACGAGAATATAGGTGAACGTGGGATGGGGCCAGCACGAAAGCAAAACACTCCCTCAAAACTCGGGAATGAATGCCATCCGGGCCACCACCGCCTGCCTAACGTTCATAGATTTCAGAGCCCATTGCACCTGATCAAATGTAATCAACAGGCAGAGGCATAGAAACACTGAGAGGAGAAGGAGTAGGAGGAATGATGCCAGAATCGTCCAGGGTTGAGTTAGAGGAAAATAGGAGCCCAAAAGATTGCCTTTTCAGGTTGGGAGTTAGCTACAGATCCTTCAGAGCGAATAAGAAGAGGGAAGGGATGATTTACAGAAGTTGTTGAGATGTTTAAGCAAAAGAGCATAGAAAGATTTGTCAGTAGGAGAACCAAGGATGTCATTGCACTTTCGTTTAACGAAAGTCCTCTTTGCTCGTCGAAGAGTTATCCCTTCAACGATTTCTAGCCGAATGAAAATGTAGCGAGAATTTTTAAACACCCGATAATACGCACTGTCTCTAGCCGAATGGCCAGAAAACAAACACGATTGAACATGGATTTTGAGAGAGAAATATTTAGTCAAAGAAGGAATGAACCTGCTCATCCCATCAACGATTACAGCTCCCACCTTATCGGAGAAGCTGAAGGGGCTTCACAGTCAAGAGCAGTCACTCCAATTATAGTTAGCGTAGAAGCGACGCAAAGCCCCCAATCGGCCCGATCACAAGTGCCAGAAAAAACGCATAGGCAGGATGGAGTTCGTATAGAGAGAAGATTATAAATTAAGAACATGAACGGTTGTAGGTCAGATTTACCGATAGGAGCGAAGGTTTTGTATTTAGTACTTCATTATAAATTTATTTATAAAAAAAAAATTTAATTTATGTTCGAAACTTATGCTAAATTGCGCCAAGGAAAATTTTAGGCTTAAGTCGAAATGAAATATTATATAAACCCGTCAATCAGAAGACAATCGGAAGAAATAGAACTCACTCAAAGATACTCTCTCCCTTCTCAGAACTTCAAGAAAACGCAAATTCCAAGCAAAAGAGGTAAATTCAAGATTAAGTCCGCGATTCAATCTCGGATTTGAAAGAATTCCAAAAATAAGAATCAGGAGGGAGGTAAACCGCGCCGCAAAAGTCGTAACTACTGAGTTGACTTACGAACTTCGAAAAGAAGAAAGGGAGTATCTCAATAGAGGGACTTTTGTTACCATCGTTGAATAAATGGTCGTCTATTGTTGGGTTTATTTTAAATCCTAAAGTAACCTTGTGTTACGCTATATTAAAGAGATAATAGGAAATTTTGTTTCCACTCTTAAAGAGATAAGTTTATAGCAGAGCTTTTGTTCTTCTCTTCATAAAGAGAATAAGTTTATAGCAGAACTTTTGCTTCTGCCGTCTAAACAATAAGACGGACGACATAACTTGAATTCGTCAACAGCAGGGCCTATCGTTGACTGAGACGCGATAGTTTGCTTAAATGCAAACTTTTAAACTTCTCATCATTACTTACATAGAGGGACTTCTGAAGAGACCACCTACATCACTCCAAGTCCTTCCCTACATATTTATAGAGAGAAGGACTAGTGGTGAAACATAGGTCAAGTGTGTTCAGAATTGGTTAGGACGATCTGGGATATGTGTGTAGGTTCTTCAATTAGTTGCTCCAGATCGTTGAGAGATATAACATGATTACGGCTTCCTCACCACCTAATATCAATTATGAGAGGACCCCAAACATTCATTGTGCGTGTAATTGAAAACCCCTTAAACAGAACCTCAGTATTGAATGAAGAAAGATTATAACAGTCTCGTGGGAGCCAAAAATAGAAGTAGTAAGGGTAATCAAAAAAAGCATGAAAATCTGTTCTGTTAAGAGAACAGAAGCAGAAGCACAAGATTAATATTGTAGTAGAAGAAGAAAGATTTAAAGCCATTGAACATCGAAGTTAAGGAGATTCCGGAGATCTCGAGACGTTCAGGAGTGTTGTATGTTAACATAGCACATTCTCCACCTTCAGACGGAAACTTATGAAATGAAGTTATAGTTGGATATATTTAAACAAGTTAGAGGATGAATTAATTCTTAGCCATCTGCGGTCTCGAAGACAGAGCAAAAGGTAGGGTTAAAGTTAGATAAACGCTTGGGTATTCCACAGGATGCAGACTTTACCACGGATGTTGGTAAAGTCATAGAAAGTCCGCGGCTGCGCAACATCTGCCATCATACACGCACCACAGCAAGGCATAGCGTTGAAAAAGAACAGACAAAAAACAAATAGAGCAAAAACAAACAGACAAAAACGAAAGGAGAAATGAGAAAAATTATTCGTATGCTAAAACTTAAATTATCAAACCCCAGAAATTTTCTAAAATGCTAAAACCGTATGCTTACAGTAAAGTATGCAAAATATGAATATCTATTAAGTTAAAACACTCACGCACTCACACGCTCTCCGAAGGTACTCAAAAAAGAAAAGAAACACTAAAAATTTTAAGTTAAGAAGACGAGGAAAACAAAACCATGTACTAGCTAAACTACTAGTTGTTTTTTAATATAATCTAATCCGGTATACACTTAAAAACTCTCCAAATCAAAAAATTAAACGGATAACTTGATCTTTAATAGTTTCATCAGATTCTTCACATATTAAGACACATTTAATATTAAACATTAAACGGAGGGCAGCACATAAAATTAACAAAACAACTTAATGGGAAAAGATAACTAAAAAAACTTATTGAACATCACCTTAAATCATATTGTAGCTCCGGTTAAACAGACATTGGCCTATCCCCCCAGAGTCTTATAAGTATTATATATTATAGTATTAATAATATATATATATATATAATATATATATATATATAATATATATATATATATATATATATATATATATTATATATATATATATATACTATAATATATATGTTATATGTATATATCTATAATATATAATTATTATTTATATATATATATTTATATAATATATATATATATATATTATATATATATATATATATATATATATATATATTATATTATATATTATATATATATATATAATATTATATATATATATATATATATATATATAATCTTAATATATATATAGTATATATGATTTTTTATTTTGGTTTAAAGCCACAATTCATATCTCAAAAACATACAATAGCTACATGGAAAAGGAATACATTGCTGGAATGCTGGTCCAATTTTAGTGCTGAAAATGTAAAAAAAAAAAAAAAAAAAAAAAAAAAAAAAATAAAATTATTATCTCAAAAACTACAATAGCTACAGCGAAAGGGAATACATTTTTTGGAATCCTGGTAAAATTTTAGATGAAAATGTAAAAAACAAAAAAAAAAAAAAAAAAAATATTGTTAATAATTATAGTAATATGATTAGAGAGCCCTATTTAGAGACCTTTTTTTATTGGTTACTCGTTAAAATTAAATAGAGCTTTCTATTAAATTTTTGCTTTTTTTTGTTTACTAAAGAATACCCCAAGGGTGATACCGCACCGATGCAGGGTCGGGTCTCTCGGCTTCCGGGGAACTACGGGTAGGACTATTCCCCCCCTCCGGGGAGGGTCTCCGGAACCCCCGCTCTTTGGTATTTGGGTGTCGCGGGGGTTCCTCCGCCCCTCCTCTACGGGTATGAAAACGTCCCCCCCTATGTTCCCTGT
>JABUQX010015368.1:12500-28557 GCA_015478945.1 Trachelipus rathkii | reverse complement strand
CTATTTTTCTTACTTTTTAAATTTATTTAAAAGCTACAAAAAACTTTTCTTTCAGGTTCATCTTATTACTATTTCTTGTATAGATTAATTCTGCCTCTTCTCTCTTTGCCTTTCTTATTGGCTGGTTTACTTTCATTCTTTCTATTTTTTACTTATTAATTTTTAAACATTTTTCCCTATTACTACCCTTGAATTTTTTTAAAAACATCTTACCTACGCTTTTCATTAATTTTTCTCTCTTATCTCTCTCTCTTCCACCAAACAGGTTTTTTCTCTTCGCCACCCCTAATGGGTTATTATCTTAAAACAAAAAATAACTACATACTTTTAAAACATAACATAAACCCGTTTTCATTTTACACACTTATAGCTCCTAACTCCGCCCATTCCTGAAACCTGCACCGTAACTAGGTAAATCCCAGAAAATCTCATGCACCTTCTTCCACTAGCTTTTCATCTTCTGAATTTCAATCCTATAAGTTATGGAAGCAATTTCTTCTTGACCTTTCTTATGCTCCCTCTATAATCATTCTGTACCACATGCAACCAATCACTCTTAATCAACATTTGTAAGATATCCAATCTCTCTATCTATATTCCTATCCACGAAATCCTCACTCTGGCAACCCTTGGATAAACATTACTCTCAATCGGCTTTTTCTTTCTTTATTCTGTTAGTTTTGGTTTGGAAAAATGTCACCTATCTAGGTCGTGTATTCGTATTTATAGAGTCTTTCCAATAGCAACTTTTATCTAGTTCTTCCCTTCGTAGAAAAACTCCAACATTACCATTTGGCCAACTCTCTATTCCTTCCCCATCTGGAAGACAGGTTCGAACCTTGTTACTGCAGTGTCAGCAGGCTGACCTGGCACTTCTCTTTAGAGATTCTCCTAATTCTTTTAAATTTAATTATTTCTTACGTTTTCCATAACTCTATATTCATCTGCAGGTCTATTATCAACAGATCTTATTCATTTATCCTTTCTCCCTTTTCCTCTCTTTTCCTGCCTAAGGTGATAATCACATATTTCCTGGCTCTACCCTATATCCGCTCCCTCCTATGCCTTCAGGGACATCCCTACTAACTTTTTTTTTTCCTTAACACTTTCCCTCCTTATCGGTGCAACCTTCCAATAATACTTCTTCTTTCAATTCCATTTTCACATTTTCCCACTCAGTCTTGCCAACTCTCCTTCCTTTCTTTTAAACATACAACACATATTTCTCTGCATTTTCAAATCAACAGCAGAGCAGTCTATTCAGCCATATTCACCCTGCCTTTACAGTTCCCACTAGAGTTCACACAGAGGGATAAACATTATCTTTAAAATTTATTATTTAGCTTTAAACTAACCTTTGCTAACCCTATTTATTTTACCCAACTACTCAGTTTTAAATAGAATGCACTAAAAGGCGCCTAAAAAGAAATATACTACTCTCTTCGTTTAAGAATAGCCGTTAAAATTTAAAACAATGTGTTATTTAGTGCTTGCCCTAGGCCAGGGACTATAACTAAATCGTTATCAAGGTAGGGGCTTAAATCTGGTAGTCTGTGACTGGGAAAACCCAATTTTAATTAAATAATTATCACTAAATTAAAGTAACAATTAATAAAGGCACTGTATTTATTAAATACAGAAAGGCTTACATCCGACAGCCCAGCAAGAAGCAAAACACAACGAAAAACAACAGTGAAAATTGTCAACTTTGATACTATGTTAAAACTTGTGTTATAGGCTATCAAATTTACAAATTTATCACAAATTAAATATAACAAATTGTTGTTTATCAATTGGGACTGTAGATTAATATACACAACAGAGAGTTTGTAATTAGCGATACACGCTCAACACTAATTTTGTTTATACTAAATTCACTTTTCAAAAAATACAACAAATTATATTAATAAAATGGGAGAGCAACAAAAATTACCACAACCTCACTCACTGGTCACTGGTCAAAAAAAATCTTCCTTTTCTAAATATGGAAATCTCTTCCTAGAATAGATTATGGTCGCGCTGGCTTTTGAGAACTCCACCTTTTCATGTATCTGAAGACTTAGATGATTTGAAGAGAGTGAGCGTATCTGTTCGCGATGAATTGGTAGCGTTCATCCTCGGTGGGGCTGCGTTTTGGATACTCTATCGGTGCGGTGGTCACGCCAGCCCCCGTGTTCCACCAGGACGCCACCAAATATATATACATAATTATATTTATACTATGGTCTAATGTTCATACAGACATTTATCAAATATTTATATGGTATCATGTGTATACTATATATATTAATAGTTATATATTAAACTAGTATATATATTAAATATAGAAAATATATATGTATAGATTATATATATATTATATATATATAATATTATATTTATTATTATAATAGGGTTGAAACACTCATGAGCTTGTAATAACCGCACCGCCATATTTTATAGGTTTCAATTCTCACCACGCAAATCACCGCACCTCTATAATATTATAAATCGGCATCCCTCACCGGAGAAGGAACATTGGGCTTTGTGACCGCCACCCGCACCGCCACCACGGAACTGCACAAGCACAAAACACCTGTTGATGCATCAGCGACGCCAACCGCCTAATTATAATATTATATATATATATATATATATAATATATATATATCTATATATATATTATTATAATTATATATACTATATCCTATTATATATATTATATATATTGATGATTATAATATAATAACTATAATAATGATATATATATATATATATATGTATAATATGGGATATATATTTATGTAATTATTTTATCTAATATATATTAAATATAATACATATTAATATATTATATATATATAATATTATATATATATATATATAATACTTATATATTATATATATATATATATATATAATAATATAGTATATTATATATATATATATGACACTGAAATTCTTTAAACATTTCATTGTCTTACATTCAGATTTTAAGTTTTAGCTGAATATAGATTTGTAAAGTTAAAATGAAAAAAAAAATATGGTTTAATATTCTAGCTTCTTATTTGCGTCTTTTTGCAATTTTTTTTTGAATGTGTCTACAGAATGTTTTGATACAGAGTGTATTATGGTTCTCACACACAAACTAATTATCTTTAAATCATTTTAACAATAATTAAATAAAAAAAAATAATTACCTATATCTCCTGAGAACAGATATTCACAAATTTTTTTTTATTATTTATTGTCTACACAATCTCACACTTGCCGTGGGCGGTCAGGCTCAAGTTCCTTCCTTTTTCAACCTCTGTCGTACCGAGATTTGCTTCATGACGCTCATAGCTCAGTTTGGTAGAGCGCTCGGGCCTAGGGCAAGCGAAACCGGGGTAACCCAGGTTCAGATACTGGTGGGGGAGCGATTGCAACGAGACGAGAGTGAATGTCTGAGCTTATTTCTCTATTAACTCTAAAACTCTTCGTCGCTAACTTCAGACATTAATGAGTTACCATTTTGTGGTTGTCCCGCTGTGCTTTTGCTAATCAAATTGGGTAATCTTAAGTGATACATGAAAACTTAGTGTCTCCGTATAACAGACTCAAATCAGGAACGCATAGCAGAAAAAATTAGCCAGCATTTCGAAATATCTAAATGCTTTTACATCATAAATGGCTTCAAAGCCTTAGAAATAATAAAAAAAAGCATGTGAGCTTTGATTAGTTTATACCATCCATATTAATGAGAAATCTTGACTAATTATTTGTGCATAACTAGGCATGGCATTTATACGTTAATGAAAGAATTATAGTGGCAGACTCCGTCAGGAATTATGTAAATAGACGAGTTATATATATCACCTTTTATTTATTTTTACCAGCGGCTAGCCGTCGATAGAGGTAAAAGAAGGCGTGGGGGTATAGATAATGTGGCACTTCTTTATATGTAATTTAAAATGTGCAATAGAAATGGAATCTCTTTGTCATTACGGTTCTGCTATGAAACTATAAAACAATGAAACAATAAGCTCAATATTGAATCGGACTTACTTGGTTTATACTCTTGCTTATGTGCTGTAATGTAGACTATCCTTATATTATTAAATTCATTTATAGAAGATAGCGGGCATTTTAATAGATCCCCTTCCTGGTCGCCAGAGTCAAAGGAATAGACTCAGAAATATGTTTAAAAGCAAATCTTGACGGACGCATGCCACAATAAAGAAAAGTTATAGTCATAATGGATGATTTTTAAAGTCATAATAGGCATTCAATGGGATTCCTTGTCTCATATGGACCATTTAGTAGTCAGTATTTATAATTATAATTGTTTTATTTATATTAGATAACTTTTTGAGCCAGAGAGATGGTCCATGAAACCCACTAAGAGCACGACATCATCTGCTACCTATCATTATGACCTTAATATATTAAATACTAACCGCATTGAATAGTTGGGTAATGGGTGGCCGCATGTGGTTATATAGAGTTGTTGAGGAGAAAATTTAGGATCTCTTGAGTTGACCATGAATTATAATTAGATGGGTAATTATGAAATTGGATTATCTGGGCGGGCCAAAATTGCAATGTTTAAATAAGGAAAGGTCCTTTAGAAATTTCCACGAATGGTGATTTTTACTCAAATTACGAAGACACTGACTTAGTATTATAAACATTGACTGGGATATACAAGAGACTAGGACCAAAGGTAGTTTAAAGACAAAAACCGTGTCCAATATTTATTAGTCATGTTGTGGGTGAATACATTTTTTAAGCAAATTTCTTAATGAATATTCAAGTTCTTTACGTACTATGTTTTGTTAAAGAATAAAACCCATATAGGTGGGTTGGTGCAAAAGAAGAAAAACCTGTTTTGGTGGAATAGAGAGATAAGAGATAAAAATTTAATGTGAAAAAACACAAATGTTTTCCAAAATATTTCCCTTAAGCATGCGGCATATGGGACAAAATTATAAGAAAAATTTATAGGAAAAAATATAGAGGAAACGAAACTATAACCAGTCAATAAAAAATGGCAATGATAACGACAGCTTTGTCACTTTAGCAAGGAAATACGTAATAGAATGAAGTAGACAGTTTGCTTTTAATTTAAATTTTTTTAATAAGTTATATTAAGATAGGAACAATGTGGTTCCTAATTAAAAAATAGATGAAAATTTAGTGAGTTTCAGGATAAGGACGCTTGGTCAAACATTTTCAATGTTCTGTCTATTTTTTTCCGTCTAATAAAAAAGATTAAGATTAATAGTCACCTTTTAAAGTTATTATTATTATAGTAAACAAATAAGAACTTACAGAGATATTGACTTATTTTGACGTTATAAAAAATTATAAACGTTTTATCTAGACACATATTTGATCCAGGGGTTAAAGGCTGCTCATAAGGTGCCTTACTGATTGGGGATTATAATATGGTTAGAAATTTCTTGAAATGAGCTCTCCCTTAGAAGGTTTTAGATATCAGCATTTGCCATAAAGGCTAACTGTTTATATTGATTTGTGTTTAAAAGTAAGATCGATATATCTACTGGTAACACCTACATATGGGAAATTATTGAAACACATTGGACTAAATGTGAGTATTATTACCTAAAATGTTACTTAACCCTAGAATAACACAACGCGCGTTAAACATCGAGATTCACACACGCATATTACTTATATTTCGTTGAAACAAAGTAAAAATTAAACAAACTATATTAATGGAGGAAAAAAAAAAATTTTTGCCAGAATTCCCTCTACTGGCATAGTAGCCCAAAAACACAATATATATTAAAAAAATATAATTTATTTACAATAGATATAAACAATGTAATTCTTTAAACACTCTCCAACTTATTGTTTTATCTCTGGCCACACGTTTGGGGTAGTCCATTTCCAAATTATTTTTCCGATTCAGCAAAATCATTTAAATAACCAAATTGGGTTTGATTGTAGAGTGCTTTGTTGGTTTGAGCCCATCTGCCAATATGATTTTTCGACTATCTCAATCTGCTTTGTTCTTGTTGTGAGTACATTCTTAATTTGTCATTCCATATTGTATGAAACTTTTTCTCTTTACGTTCGATTTCAGAGATTCTATGAGAATCCAGGTATGGTGTGAAAACCGTGGAAGGAAATATTCCTCAGATTCTTCACTCTGATAGTTTATAATATAAGCTGCTCTTCATTTGTTCAATTCTCCAAAGAGTAGATAGTGGTTATCTTGAGACTTCACACTCTGTTAATTTCTTTCCCAAAAAGTTTTTGATGCAAGCCACACAAATTCTTTTTGTTTGCTTCAACTTTGCTGCCCAAATTTTCAGCTATCTTTTTGTTGTTGAAATTAGTGCATACCTGAAAACGTTTGCTTTTATTGGATACATTTACTCACTCCATGATAAATTGACATCTCGTCCAGCATGGATAAACACAACAAATTCCAGTTGTTGTAAATTGTATCTCCCTGTTTCTTCACAGTCCCCTCAGGCCATAGAATCTATTTATTTAATTTTAGTTATTTTAAGTTCTTGATTCTTTTCTTGCTTCTACTTATTATCTTCAGATGCGAGTGTTCTTTAATCGTGCATTTTCTCGTGTTATGCTATTCGAATATTACTCACTTTTATATTCTTTTTTGTAACACTATTTCTATTCGATGGTTGTATTTATCCTACAGTATCTGGGTGCAAGATAATTAACCAGCTCAAATATTGCTCAAATTATTTTTTAATTCTGGGTCATCATTTCTTTGTGCTGTTTTTTTGCAACGACGTAATATTTACATTGAGATCGCTTTCAGATCTTTGTAAGGGTTTAAAAACGGACAAATCATACGAAAAATTTCATGAAGTTGTTGAGGCTGCTAAGGAAAATCAGAGGAAAAAAGCTGAATTTATTGCAATGTATGGAGCACAGAAATGGAAAGCAAGGCAAGCAAAGAAGACCAACAGGGTTGTCGTTCTCAATAGAGAGTTTGATATCTACCAGGAAGAAACTCGTAGAATTCTACAGGAGAGAGAAGCAGAAATCTCAGAAGCAGAGGAGAAGCTTCAGAAAACAATAAAGAATTCACAGAAATAATAATTAAACGCTATATAAACAATATAACATGTGGCATAACAGCAAAGAAAGGCACAACAACTATAACTATGAACTTATGAACTATAAACCTATACACTATAAACTCACTAACTATAAACTATAGATGGTGATAAACATTATGATTAAATTAAAGATTAATATTAATAATTCAATATAATAAATAATTATAAATTAAATAATTATAATTATAATTATAATTATAATTATAATAATAACTATAATTATAATAACTATAATTATAATAACTATAATTATAATTATAATTATAATTATAATTATAATAACTATAATTACAATTATAATTGTTACAATAATTATAAGTATAATAATTATAATTAAAATTATACTAACTCTAATAGCAAAGTTTATTGAAAAACAGAAACAGTAGTTATCAAAACAACACCAAGTCCAAGAAAAAAAAAACACCGAAAGCACAAAAAACCTCAACAAAATCTATAGTAAAAACAATACCAATGAAATCATTGCAACAATAATAAAAGCATTGAAAATCAATGAAAAAAACATTGAAAAACCACTGAAATAAATAAAAAAAAAAAAAAAAAAACAGATGCAACAACAAGAGATAAAGAAAAACATCAAAATAACTATAATAGGAGCAGGGAAATAATGACAAGAACAACATCAACAAAGAAATTAATTATAACAATAGTAAGAGTGCGAAATATATAGCAAAATTAATAGTTGCAAAGCAACAAAAAACAGTAATAACAAAAAACAAGAACACGTGTGTAAACAGCATCGTCAACAACAATCTAATCAGCAATATTAGCAAGGAAAACGGCAACACCAATAACATGAGTAAGGAAAAACTACAACATAAAAAGAAAGGAAAACTGCAAAATCATCAATAAGAACAAGAAAAAAATAGCATTAAACAAAAACAACAAAAGTAAGAGTAAGAAAAAATAGCAGTAAAGAGAAAAAAACGATTTGCGCTATAAATATATATATATTATATTAATATAATTAATAATATATATATCAATATATTAATTATATATATATATTATATATATTATAATCAGTAATATATATATATTATAGTTTATTATATTACTTATATATATATAAGTAGTATATATATATATATAATATATAATACACAGCGTATATATATATATAATTAAGAATATAGTGGTTACGTCTCGTATCAGCTCACGATAACCCCAACTTTAATATTATATATAAATTATTATTGTAATGTATTATTCCAGCGAGCGTTAGAATCCGAGGTATTCTCATGCTTCGAGAGACTTAATTTATCTATTAATTTTTTTTTGTGTTGGCGGCTTCCCCTTGAGCCTATAGAACAATAAAAAAAGAAACTATATTAGTCGAGTCTGCGATCGTCCGTATATACAGTGCAGACCAAAATCATTATTAGGATTATACCTGAAGGCTACGGCATCCGCGAGCCGGACTCCGAGAGCCATACACGGTACTACATCCGAATCACCGGTCAATCTCAGGCTCTCGGCATCCTAGCTGCCACTCGGAGTTACTATACCTTATCTGCTTAAGGAATAATTTAAGAGACCTCATATATATTAAAGACTTATAGTGTG
Organism: Trachelipus rathkii; assembly: GCA_015478945.1. Lineage (NCBI taxonomy): Eukaryota > Metazoa > Arthropoda > Malacostraca > Isopoda > Trachelipodidae > Trachelipus > Trachelipus rathkii. Next base: position 19,891 of record JABUQX010015368.1, on the reverse strand, counting down.
ATTCGACAGCACACGAAAGATAGCAAGGCCTTTCAAAACGAGGACGCAGTTCACAGCGGGAGAGAGGCCTTATAAGTTACATACTTTCTCTCCGAGTGAAACGAAGTCATTAATTTTTTCGTGCCAAAGAGAACCTGAGAAATTTTTTTGAAATTGTTTTTTCATAAATCTATTTATATAAGGAGAAAGAATAAAATCTGATGAAATTTTTTATAATAAAATAATATAAATATAAATAATAATATATAATATTATTAATATAATATATATAAATTATATAAGTGGGCATCCTGTAATTATAATTATGTTGAATGTTTGAAGGATCTTCAGAATACACTTACCTATATTTATTGAATTATTTCTGTACTAATATGCAATTTTTAATTATATGTTCACTTATTATTAGAAGATATATTTGCAGTTTCCTATATATCTTTAATTATGTTGAATAGATATTTAACCCTTATATCATATATATGATATAATTTGGAGTGAGAGCCGATAATTTACATCTATATGCATATTATTACTGATATTGATTAGATTGTTGAACAGATACACTGATATTAAAACACGTGTTATCATTATGTTTATTGAGATTAATATTTAACTAGAGTATTTATTGAGTTATAGATTTGAGCACTAACTATATAATTTATTAGTCACATTTAATATATACCTGCAACATCTATACTATTAGATTATAATTATATTCCATTATGTAGAAATGATATTTATGTTCATAGTCATATAATTAAATTAATCACCTCGTTATTATATGTTAATTTATTTTATGATTAGTTTTATTTCTTTTATCATACTCTAATGTTAGTGTCAATTACTGTTTTTTGTTTTGTGTTATTCTATATCCTTATGTAAATGATTATATATATTTGCGACCTATACAGAGCGTTTATCAAGCGAAACTTTTACTATCCGAGATTTGCCAAATGCATTTTAGGAATCGCGAGAGCGTACATTGTTCTCCACTAGAGTAAGTTATAAAGCAATCTACTATCAAAGCGAGATATACAGTTTTCAGTTAGAGAGGAGCGAGAGCGTTCTATTGGTTTTAGTATCTATATACGCAATTTTTGTGTGGAATTTCGACTCCCGCACTCATTTCATTTGTGCGTGGCTAGCAGCGTCAGATTGCGCGTGGAGTTGTCTTCGTTCTTCCTCTTTAGCCGTATCACTCACTTCTATAAATACATTGATTTTTATTTAGCCAGGCAGCGTTTACACGCACTTTGCTATTTGGAGTTAAAGTATAATTCTTCTTATTTGCCTTTTCTTTTGTTTTATTTTTTTAGAGACTCTCTATAAGCTGGTATTCTGATTCCCTGGATCGAAAAATATTGGAGAGTTTATATAATTCCTTAATATAATATAATATATCATAATATATTAATTTTTATACTTATATGTTATATATTTAATAATAATGCTATTTTGAGAGCTTCTATTTATAGACTAGCGCTCGCTTCCGAGAGGATCGACAATTATATCTATTATGCGTTAATCGTCGAGTGCGCAATCTGGATAGCAGGGTGCTTAGTAAGGTAATCGGTGGAGATACATAGAGAATTCAATATATTCAAATATAAACAATTATTAAATAAATACTATTGAATTTTAAACTATATATATTATTATATAATAGTTTTATTATTTATTATTAATAATTTAATATTATTTTTTAATAATAAAAAATACATATATTTTTAGAGAGTTCATTAGTTATTGAGTTTTATATTATTTTTATTGAGTTTATTTACTAGTTATTCATTATCAAGAGATATATAATTTCAATCATAGTTATTTACCTGTTTATATCTTGAAATAGAGATTTATGATTAGAGTTGGCACTTATGAATGGTGCTGAGTCAAATCGCATAGTTCTCACTAGTTGCTCGAGTTAGTAACCGCGGTGTCACTCACTCTGAGATATATCTAATTATTTGAGTATTCTTTACTTAAGTTTTTATCCTTTTCATGTTTTGTATGAATCCTTGAGTTGATAAAATTGGTGTTGTCACTGACTGCTATCTGCGCTGACCGTTATTATACATCCAATTTTTTTCATCTATTTGTTTTTCATTTTTTTCTTTTTCCTTATTTCATTATTTCTCATTTCTTTTCCATATTTTCCCTTCATTCTTTTCCTTTATAAAAATAGAAACTGAGGTAAGCAAATTTGACATCAGCGATCATCCAATTTAATTTTCAAATAGTTTAAAAAAAGTTTTATAAAGTTAATTTTATTTATAATAATCGAAAATAATGATTTAAATAATAAAATTGAATTATTCTTGACTTGGCTCAATATATTCATATATATAATTCAATTTAATAACATGCAAATAATGTTTCAAGACATCAAATTTAATGAATGGATGTCTCATCTGGTCTTTTAAAGAGCAATTCTCAAATAAATGCTTTAGTGATGTGAATAAACCAACGCACGAGCCCCATGCCACACTCATACTAATTACACATATATTACACTAGCACACACATATTATATATAGCTATATATATATATATTATATATATATATATATATATTATTATATAATATATATATTATTATATATTATTATATATATATAATTATATATATATATATATATATATACTATATAAATAATATATAAATAAATTAATATTATATTACTTAATATATATGTTATAAATATATATATATATATTATATATTATATATATAATATATATATATATTTATATATATATATATATTATATAATATTATAAATATATATATATATATATTATATTAATATATATATATAATAATATTATAATAATATAATTATATATATTATGTGAATTATATATATACAATATATATATTTCTTATATTTATAATATATATATATATTAATTATATTAATATATAATATATATATATATATATAATATATATATATATATATATATATATATATATATAATAATATATTATTTATATATATAGATAATATATACTATATATATAATATATAATATATATATATATATATATATATATATATATATATATATATATATATATATATATATATATATATATGCTATATAGACAACTTTGATATAAATCCTCGTTTCATCACTAGGGTCACCAAAACAGTCTTCTGAATTATACTCATGGATTACGCTAGACTTCTGTCAAACCATAAGTTCCAGTGTCCTATTAATTTGACCATATTTTTCAATCTTTTCTCATATTGCAACAGTTGCAGTCAGCTATCATGTATCAATTTCATCTATCAAACTAATCATGACAGATATCTCAGACTATATTTAAGCTATAAATTAATTGAAACCAACTTATGCCCAGTTCAAATATTCCAACAAATCATTATCATTCTAATCAAAATATTATACTGCATGTAAACAAGTATGTTTATCATCTTAGGATGCATTCTTTATCATCGTTATCATTTTCTTTCTAGCCTAAAATCAAGAATTGTGTGCTAGTAATCAGAGTCACTGTCAATATCTCTTTAAATATAAAACACTAACAGTAAATCTTACCTAATCCTTCATTTTCAGTCTTAAGCCAAATCGATAACAATAAGTAATGATATTTATTAAGCACAAAATCGCTTTAACCTCTCGAAGGTAATAAAATATAACTGAGACAGCTTGATTCCTGTAAACAAAGAAGCCAATCTCTTAATTAGTTAAATAAATATATCTATCAAGACTTGAGTCATTGGAATATTCATCTGTTAGTTGCAATTTGGTAAATACAGATCCCGTGTAATAAAATAAATCGTTTTATAAAACTGGGACTTAGGTACCAATATTAGACCCTGATAAAGTTAAAAAGGTCCCAAAGGATGTAGTGTACAAAGAGGGTCATTCTTACTTGTCATCGGCAAACTCAAATAAAATGAAGTAGTCTAATAGTTAATATTTATTGGTCATTAATATTTGGTTCTGGCGAACAATTAAATTGCAAGTTTGAATATATACTTTTTTTTCTGACAAAGGAAACACGTAAAAGTGTTGCAAAAATCGAAACCATATTTTGTCACCTGCATGAGTTTATTTCCGCAATATATATATATATATATATATATATATATATATATATATATATATATATATATATATTATATATATATATAGTATATATATATATATAATATATATATATATATATACCTATATATATAATTATTATATATATATTTTTTTATATATGTATTTATTTACATTATATATATATATATATATATATATATATATATATATATATATATTATAATATATATATTATATATATATAATATTATATAACTATATAATATCTTACCTGTAATTTCAGTAATTGCTTCCATACTTTTGACCTATGAAGATCGGACCAACAAATCTTTTAAAAGAACGGTGATCGCAATTGGGCCCAAGAAATGAATTTTAAGTATACATTCTTAGGTAGAAACTACGTATCCATAGGTCGGGGTAAATAATTTACCAAGGTCACTCACTTCAAATCAAACTACATTACGAGCATACGATTTTAACTACAGAGAATAGAAAATACAAAACGGAGTAAGGAAAAATATTATTGTCGAGATGACGAGGTATGGCATTGGTGATCATCTGCGTATTTTGCAAAAGATGGCGTGGTAGCTACTTATTGCTAAACGCAAGCACGAAGTTAAGTGATCATTTGTAAGGCGAGTACGGTATTTATATTTGATTATTTTCATTTGAGAAAATGCAGACTCGCATAAATATGTTGACCCAAAGAAAGCGGTTACCTGAGTGCTACTTTCTTCAAACAAGGATATTTATCTTCGGACATAAAAAGCCAGAAATTATTGTCTGCAGCTCTCGCTTTGAGGTTAATGTCAGATTAGCTTTACAACTTCATTTTCTCGACGTGTAGTCGTCTCCATGTAATAGTATGAAGATTGTCCGAAGCAACTTCTTGCACGTCAGCAAGCGAAGAGGTAAGTCTTATGACAGAGTTCCTTATGTTTTTTATATCTGGAAAGAGGCCTTTCAAAATCCTTCAGAATGTTTTTTGCTTCGTGTTATAGCATCAAACTGCCTTGTCATTGATTGTTTTGCAAAAAAGGAAAAAGGGATCTTCTTACAATTTTTTCTTCCTAGTTGTGTCAGTATAGTAAATTAATGTACATCCAGCATCCTATACGAGCCCGAATTTATGCCAATATATATTTTTTAAGATGCTTTAAATGATGAGATTTTCCTGCGATGACGCCACAGGCTATCTGTGATCGACCGGTCGATTGTGATGACGTGGCACACTGCTGTTTCTATATATATATATCTATATATTTATATATATATATATATACTATTATATTTAATATATATTTAATTTTTACTATATTTATATATCTATATATATATTAAAAATAAATAGATAAAACGATAGAAGATTTATAAAATAAAGATTTTCTAATAAAATTTGCCGTATATAATAATGTATATAATTATTGATTTCATCTAGATTGAGAACTTTTTTTTAATTAAGGTTACTTTGAGAATAAATTTTATTTTCAATACTTTTAATTACTATTTATAATTTTGGTTCGTATGTTAATATTTTCTTTCTTTCTTTTTTTTTTTTTTTTTTTTTTTTGAACAAAAATTATTGTTATGATTCACGTTGAGAATTAAAATCAATAATTACAGAAATTGTTTAAATAAAAACTTCATTTTCAAATTAATCCAGCCTGCTCAGTTATAACTTACCTAATTCTTTTAAACCTTTAAAAGAAATAAAAGCTTTTAATTGATAACAAATAATGGAAAAACAACGAAAAACATAAAACTAAAACATTAATAATATCACGGGAAAGATAAGTCTAATATTAGATACTATATAATTATATTATATATATATATATAATATTATATATATATCTATATATATATATATATATTATAGCTATATATACTATATATACTATATATATATATATATATATAATATACTATATATAGTATATAGTGTGTGTGTGTGTGGTGTGTGTGTGTGAGAGAGGGAGAGAGAGGGTGCGTGCGTGTGTGTATGTAAGGGTGTGTGTGTGTGTATTTGTGTATGTAATAGTATCCTTAACATATTATATTCTTATATTCTTATTTTTTATATCTCTTGTTCGTTCTTCTTACCTCGACCGAATATCAGCACCGTCATCATTTTCTTTCCAAATAAAACTTTAAAAAGATAAAAGATTTTATTCCTGGTTAACCTCATGTTAGTTTAGGTTATTTGCCTTCCAAGATTTTAGTTACACAGTTAAGCAATTTATTGCTTCTTTCTAGAACTTTTCTTTCTCTTACTAATTTGCTTACGTTGCTTTTTTTTTGCAGAACAGTCCTTTAAACACACACACACACACACACACACACACACACCACACACACAACAGCAGACAACTATATTAAATATATATATATATATATAATATATATATATATATATATTAAAAATATATAGATATATATCATATATTATGTTATATATAGTTTCATTTTTCTTTTTTATTTTCAATATTCATTACTTAAAAATTTTTCAAAAATTTTCATTTTCTCTTCAAATGAAAACCACGAAATTGTTATTCAGGACACGATTTTCGTTTCTTAAATAGAAATTTTTCAGTAAATTGCATGAATAAATAAGCAAGAAAAAAATAAATTAATAAATAAATAAAATATATAAAAATTAAACAAATAAATAAATAAATAACCAAATAAATAAATAAATAAATAAATAAATAAATAAATAAATAAATAAATAAATAAATAAATTTTTAAAAAATTAATAATAGTTTTCCCTGACTTTTGAGTTCAGTTTAAATAATTATCCAAATATAAAAATTGTAAAAATATTTTTAATCAAAATGAATAAAAACCTACAATCGTATTTTGCCTTTCAAATTTTATGATGTAAAATTATAGTTCAAAAATGAGCAAATATTTTGTTTTCTAAATTTTGACTTGGGACGGTAAAACATTGGCAAATAGCTAATGACAACGAATGTTTCAACAGGTTATAACTCGAATATCATCAAATAGGGCAAAATAGGCAAACAAATATAGAACACCAGCCAATTTGAAGGATAAACAAATTTTGTTTTCTTACTCTGAAACAATTTATAATTGTTTTGTGAAAATTTTGTCTTATATTTGTTTCATTTATCGTCATTAATTAATTATTTACATTAGAAAAAGAGCGTAATTAACGTATCAACACGCCTTATTCACCGTTTATGAATTAATCTTTTCAGATGCAAATTGGTTTAATGTAGAAAGTAAATTTTAAGACTTCAAAGTTAGAAATGAGCAACACCTTAGCATTTAAAGTTGCACACATTTGAATTTGT
>JABUQX010015368.1:5000-10000 GCA_015478945.1 Trachelipus rathkii | reverse complement strand
TTGCTTCGGAAATTTCATAGCTATTTGACATGGAGACGACTACCGTTGAAAACGAAGTTGTAAGGCTAATCTCTGACATTAACTTCAAAGCGAGAGCTGCAGACAATAATTTCTTGCTTTTTATGTCCGAAGATAAATATCCTTGTTTGAAGAAAGCAGCACTTCAGGTAACCGGGCTTTCTTGAGTCCACATATGTTGCGAGTATACTTTTTCTCAAAGAAAATAATCAACATGCTAAATATACCGTACTCGCCTTACAGATGATCACTTAACTTCGTGCTTGCGTTTAGCAATAAGTAGCTACACGCCATCTTTTGCAAAATACGCAGATGATCACCAATGCCATACCTCGTCATCTCGACAATAATATTTTTTCCTTACTCCGTTTTTGTATTTTCTATTCCTGTAGTAAAATCGTATGCTCGTAATGTAGTTTTGATTTGTAGTGAGTGACCTTGGTAAAGTATTTACCAGACTTATTGATACGTAGTTTCTACCTAAGAATGAATACTTAAAATTTTTCTTGGCAAGTGTCGATCACCGATTCTTTAAAAAGTTTGTTGGTCGAATCTTCATAGGCAAAAGTATGAGCAATACTGATATATACAGTGTATATATAGATATATATATATATATATATATATATAATATATATATATATATTATATAGTATATATATAATATTATATTATATATATATTATATATATATAATATTATTATTATATATATATTATATATATATTAAATATATTATACTATATATAATTATATATATATATAATATATAATTATATGATATATATATAATATATATATAGTATATAATATATATATATATAGAATATATATAATATACTACGCTATATATTGCGAAAATAACTCTGCAGGTGACAAAATATGGTTTCCATTTTTGCAACACTTTTAAGTGTTTCCTTTGTCAGAAAAAAATGTATATATTCAAACTTGCAATTTAATTGTTCGCCAAAACCAAATATTAGTGACCAATAAATATTAACTATTAGACTACTTCATTTTATTTGAGATTGCTCGATGACAAGTATAGAAATGACCCTCATTGTCACTTTGACATGCTGTTGGACTTTCAACTTTATTGGGTCTAATTATTGGTACTTAAGTCCAGTCTTTGTAAAAACGATTTATTATACGGATTTCCGTATTTATCCAAATGTGCAACTAAAACAGCTGAATATCCATGACTCAGTCTTGATAAGATATATTTATATACCTAATTAAGAGATGGGCTTCTTTGTTTACATATGCAGGAATCAAGTTGTCTAAGTTATATTTTATTACCTTCGAGAGGTTAAAGCAATTTTGCGCTTAATAAATATAATTTTTTTTACTTATTGTTATCAATTTGGCTTAAGACTAAAAATGTAAGGTTAGGTAAGATTTACTGTTGGTCCTTTACTCTTAAAGAGATATTGGCGGTGACTTTGATTACTAGCACACAACTATTGATTTTAGGCCAGCTAGAAAATAATAATGATGATGGTGAATGCAGCTTAAGATGATAAACATACTTGTTTACATGCAGTATAAAATTTTGATTGGAATGATAATGATTTGTTAGAATTTTTGAACTGGGCTTAAGTTGGTTTCAATCAATTTATAGCTTAAATATAGTCTCAGATACCTGTGAGGATTAGTTTGCTAGATGAAATTGATACATGATAGCTGACTGCAACTGTTGCAATATGAGAAAAGATTGAATAATACGGTCAAATTAATAAGACACTGGAACTTATGGTTTGACAGAAGTCTAGCGTAATACACGAGTATATTTCAGAAGACTGTCTTGGTGACCCTAGTGATGAAACGAGGATTTATATCAAAGTTTTCTATATATTATATATATATATATATATATATATATATATATATATAATATATATATATATATTATATTATATAATATAATTTATATATATATAATTATATATTTATATTATAATATATATTATATATATATATATAATATATATATATATATTTATTATCTTATATATATATAGTATATATAATATTATATATCTATATATATAATATATATATAATATTATTATATATATTTATATAATTATATATATATATATATATTTATAATTAATATATCTATATATATATATTATATTATATATTATTATTATATATATATATAATATATATATATAATTATAATTATATATATATATATATATATATAGTGTGTGTGAGTGTATGTATGAGTGTGGCTGGGCTTGTGCGTTGGTTTTTCACATCACTGAAGCATTTATTTGAGAATTGCTCTTTAAAAGACCAGATGGGACATCCATTCATTAAAAGCATTTGTTCCTTATTTATTTGCATGTAATTAAATTGAATTATAATGAAATATTTGCGTTTCTAAATCAATTTTTATTATTTAACTTATTTTCGATTTTTAAAAATAATTCAAAAAATATTTTTCGACTTTATTAAGAAAATTTATTGGAAGGGAAGAATTTTGAGTGTCAAATTGGTTTAGGTCTTTTTTATGTTTTAAAAGGAAAAGAATGAAGGGAAAATATGGAAATAAGAAAATGAATAAGAAAAGAAAAAATGAAAAACAAATAGATGAAAAAAATTGGATGTATAATAACGGCAGCGGCAGAGGCAGCGGCAACACCAATTTCAACAAGGACAACAAAAACATGAAAGGGAAAACTTAAGTAAAGAAAACAATAAAGAATCAGAAAAAATACCAACAATAACAGTGGCATAAACAGCAAGAATAAGGCAACAACAACTATAACTATAACTATAACTATAACTATAACTATAATTATAATTATAATTATAATTATAATTATAATTATAATTATTTATAATTATAATTATAATTATATATAATTATAATTATAATTATAATTATAATTATAATTATAATTACTAATTATAATTATAATATATTATAATTATTAATTATAATAACTATAATTATAATAACTATAATTATAATAACTATAATTATAATTATAATTATAATTATAATTATAATAACTATAATTACAATTATAATTGTCAATAATTATAAGTATAAATAATTTTATTAAAATTATACTAACTCTAATAGCAAAGTTTATTGAAAAACAGAAACAGTAATCAAAACCACATAACCCACATAAGAATCAACGATAACTCACTATTAACATGCTTCACGACAAAACAATAAAAAAAAATACATGAAATCATTTTCACAAGAAATATCACTCATAAATATCAGTTACTCCCAGTGGCGAGCTGCAACAAAATATTAACAAAAGATTCTTCAGATGCAAAAATAAGAAAGAAAAACATATCAAATAAACTATAAGTAATCACGCAAGAAATAATGACAAGAACAACAATAACGAAAGAATTTAATTATAAAATTGCAAGAATGCGAAATGCGGATTAGCTAAATGTATAGTTGCAAAAGCAACAAAAAGTAATAAAAAAACAAGAACGCGTGTGTAACGCATCGTCAACAAACAATATAATAGCATAATTAGCAAGGAAACGGCAAACCAACTACATGCGTAAGGAAAAACTACAAATAAAAAGAAAGGAAACTGCAAATCATCATGAACAGAAAAAAATACATTTAAACAAAAACAACAAAGTAGAGTAAGAAAAATAGCAGTACAAGAGATCAAAAAAACAGTTTGAGGGCTATAGATATATCTATAATATTATATATTATATATATTTATACTATATATATATATATATTATACTTTTAAAGATCATCCTGTAATCGAATATATCTAATATATTTTATATTCGATAAAAAGGATTATTGTATGATAATATATTAATATAATGTTAGTCTATGCTCTGAACCCTCTTTTATATTAAAATATAATTTTACAGCACTGTTCCGGGTTCAGCTCGACTAAACAAATTTTTTTTGCTCTATCCCCCCCAAAAAAAAAAAAAAAATTTTCTCCGGTTTCACCAAAAATCATTTGGTTCTCGCTCGGCTCCGGCTCCGGCTCCGGCTCCGGCCCGGCTCCACTGCCCTGGCTGTAGGACCTCATATATAATCTTTTGTGCTGCGAGAAAGATGCAAGGCCTTCAAACATATTTACGGAATTAAATCGGAGCTTACAAAGCATCTTTTTCCCATAAACGAAGTCAATTTTTTTTCGTGCCAAAGACTGAGAAATTTTTTTACATTTTTTTTCATAAATCTTATAAGAAAAAAAAATCTGTGAAATTTTTTAATAATAATAATAATAATAATAATAATAATAATAATATAATAATATAATAATAATATATATAATAATAATAATATAATAATAATAATAAAATAATAATAATAATGAATAATAATAATAATAATAATAATAATAATAATAATAATAATAATAATAATAATAATAATAATAATAATAATAATAATAATAATAATAATAATAATAATAATAATAATAATAATAATAATAATAATAATAATAATAATAATAATAATAATAATAATAATATAATAATAATATATAATAGTAATAATAATAATAATAATATTATTATTATTATTAATTATTAATAATTATTAATACGTTGGACACCAGACCTAAAAGTACGCCCAAATCAAAGCAAACTTCAACCAGATGTCAAATGGGAACCCGAGTACATGTCCAAAAGTTAAAAAGCAAACACCAAAGCGAAACAGTTCAAGAGGACAAGCGGCTATGTTTTAGTATCAAACCCCAATTTTGGGATCGACCCCCACCTCATGTGGGGCCTTACTACGTCTGATTCCTTCTGGGATCCTTCGTCTTCCTCTTTAGCTTCCCTTCATAATATTATTATTATTATTATTATATTATTAGTTTCTTCTTATTTTGCCTTTTTTCTTTTGGTTTTTTTTTAAGGTCTCTTAGGTATTTAAAACCTAAAAATCGGGTTCTATGTATACGAAAACATATGATTCAAGATACATTATGTTATATTATGCTTTTCTAGATCCT
>JABUQX010015367.1:0-15306 GCA_015478945.1 Trachelipus rathkii | reverse complement strand
AAATATCCAATTTTTGAATATTAAGGTGTTTTCGTTTTCGCATTTATCATTGAAACGCTTTCGCGTTCGTGCGCCGCTTCGCTTATATATATATATATATATATATATATATATATACTGCTGTATTCTAACTGCTATATATATATATATATATATCCAGAGCTGGGCGTTGCGCGCCTATGCGCACTATCAATTTGTAGGCGCATAGGCGCAAAATTTTTAAAAGGCGGACTAAGCAAAGGCACACAGCCAATTCTCTGCGCCTATAGTCGCGCCTATGACAGGATCAAAAGCATTTTTACCCTTAAAAAGTAAGAACTTAGAAGCGAGTGCAAACTTGTATCATTCTAAAAACAAGTGTAAAACTTATATATATATATATATATATATATATATATATATATATAATATATATATATATATATATATATATATAAAACAGTAATGTATCAGCAGCATAATAGCAACCTTAGCCTTAACACCATGCAACCTTTGCTATTTGCGCTGTACCAATATAATAATATATATGTATATATGCTATATATATATATCTATAGATATATTCTTCTAATGTAAAAATTTTTCTGTATCTTTACTTATATATATATACAGTAGCACCTCGCAATAACGGCGTAATTGGGACCGGACCCTCGCCGTTAAGTGAATTAGAGCTTTTTTTTGTGCCCCGCGAGCGCCTTCAAGCAAAATTACGTATTATGTCCTAATATATATTAAGTTTGCAATAACACTAACTATAAAACAATAATAGAAAAGAAATTTACACAATGTTTACATACAGTACATGATTTACAATTGAAAAGAAATAGAAATATAAAATTTTAAATACAAAATTTTTTATTTTCCGGATGCCACTTCTTCGTCCAACCTTACAATGGATGTTGGCGAATCTTCATTATCTGAATCTACAAACAACCGCCTTAGCTCTGCAGACGGTAAAATTGATGTAGTTGGTGTAGAATCTGAAGTTGATGACATGCCAGACGTTGCAGTGGAAGGTTGCGATGGTGCTTATTAAAGAATGACAACAAAAGAGCCTGTCTCATAGAGTGCCTCTTCTTCTCGAGTTAAACTTGCTTAAAACATGCATTGGATTTGTTATAACAGTATTAACTTTTGATGATCTATCGCACTTTAACTTAATAAATTTATTATACAGTATAAGGTTTGGAAAATTGCGAGCTAGATACAAGAATCATGAAGACTGTAAACAGACTGACGGCATGCATCACAATATCCTGCAAAGCAGTTTGGCGATAGCGTCCTTCATCACAACACTGAGTAGTTAAAAGCGCCGTTATTGCAAAATGCCGTTAAGCGAGTAGCCGTTATTGCGAGGTGCTACTGTATATATATATATATATATATATATATATATATAAATAACTTAAACATATATATATATATATATATATATATACACCATATATATATATATACTCTTTATCTTTCTTATACTGCTCTTTCCCAGTATATACATCCACCAACACATACAACAGCCCAGTACAACCTTTAATACACATACAGACACCTACATTTCTATTTCGCCTCACGCACAGTAGGTCTGTGAGTCAAGAGCCCTAGCTATGCCCACTGATGGCTGGAATATCTTGACTTAGTTCAGACTGAAGCTGGGGTTACTATCACCCTGATAACTGTGCATCTTTCCACTTTGTATGGGCCCACTGGTCGGGAATAACATAAAATAGTAACCTTTCCCCCGATTGTTGTGGTAAAATAAATAAAAAAATAAAAATATATATATATATATATATATATATATATATATATATATATATATATATATATATATATATATCTATATATATCCATAACCTGCATAACAATAATATGCTACCAACCAACCAACTGCGCTGCCCGCTGCTCCCACCATTACAGCCCAACCAGCCCAACATCAAATACTGATGTAGTTACCAAAATAATATGGCACCGCCTAATATATATATATATAATTAGTTCAGTAGTTCTTAACTACAAATAAATTGGCAACTATGGCTCTGAAAATTTTCAACTTCTTCAGCGCTTGTGCTGAACCTCCTGAAGAGGGAAAACATGGACCACAAGGACATGGAGGAGGAGAAGAGGACGATGTAGATATTAGTTTACGGTGTTTTTAATTACAAAAATTAATAAATAAGTTTACGCTTACGCAAATAAATTTAACAAACAGACACCGGCCGGCGAAAGTCGCCCAGGCGCAAAGCGCAAAGGCGAATAGGCGCTAATGTGACAAAAATATGGGCGCATAGGCGCTAGGCACCTGGGTCGGCAGCATAGGCGCAGGGCGCACTCAAATTATAGGTAGCCCAGCTCTGATATATATATATATATATATATATATATATATATATATATAATATATATATATATATATAATAATAATAACATATCTTTCAACTTACTGCATATAACAATATATATGTACCAACTAATATATATATATATATATATATATATATATGTATATATATATATATATAATATATCATGCATATCAGCACTGTACGCAACTGCTGCTAGCTGCTGCTGCTGGCTGCTGTAACCCAATATGTATATTTAAAACCACTTATATTTCAAGAGTTTAAACACCTCTAAAACTTTCATCATTGCTGCTGCACCATCATTGTAGTTGCCCAATCAGAAAGTCACTTACTCTTATTTCTTTTATATAGTTATTATACCATGCACAAATCTCCTCGTTTTAACTGGATCTTTTACCATAAAAAACCAGCCCAGGTGGTCAAATGATCCCAAAGATGCAGGTCATGAAATTTTGACCTACTGTCTCAATTTTGAGGTCAAAGCAAACTTTGAAGTTAAATATTTCAGCTTCTACTTAGCCGATAAAGATGATATAGGTTTCATTTTGAAGCACTTGAGTAGACCTAAAACTTTGCTTTAGTAAATTCTGACATTTCATGTACCCATTCGATTCATACAATTTCGCCGAATATTAGAAGGCCGTTTACGGCGATCACCACCTCCGAGGTTTGCATCAGCATTCCTAGCAAGAGTTAGGTGGTAGTGGGCAGCCAACCCAACTACTCCCATCCCTTAGTCGCCTTCTCACACGGCAAAGGACATATGATGTAGAGTAATTCTTTCTCCCCATATATATATATATATATATATATATATATATAATATGTATATATATATATATATATATATATAACCTAATATATATAGCAATAACAACCTTATATATATATATATATATATATATATATATATATGCTATATATATATTACATTAACATCTTCTTGTCTTCCCTCAGGGCCTAGGCCTGTCAGCGGAACAACATCGACTTTCACGCAGTCCTTTCCAGAAGTACACCATCCTCCATCAGCTGGCCCATCGCGGGCAGTCCATGTCTTTCCAGGGCTTTCACCACGCAATATTTCCATCCTTCTCTCGGTCTTCCTCTCGGCCTTACTCCTTCCACTCTCCACAACCACCTTCTACTCGCGACTCGTTCTCCCGGCATCCTTACTATATGCCCCCACCATCTCAGTCTCGCTGAATCTATCCTGTTCAACACAGGAACCACACCAAATCTCTCCCTAATCCATTCCTTTCTCACTCTATCTCTCCTAATCTTTCCCACTATCGTACTCAACACCTTCATTTCGGCAGTTTCAATACTTTTTTTTCCTCTCATTGTAATGCTCTATGTTTCTGCTCCATATGTCAATGTGGGTACCAATATGCTATCAAATATTATCTTTTTCACTTTTATATCCATCGCCCGATCTTTCATAATTGAATATAACGCTCTCACTGTTCTTCCATATTTTCCATTCTTGCCTCCACTTCCCTACACATCCTCCCTTGCTTATGAGTACGCCACCCAGGTACACAAACTGATCCACATTTCTCAACCATTCATCATCAATGACATTCTCCACTTCTCCCTCATCCTTTCTACCCACTCTCATTATCACTGTCTTTTCTATATTCATCTCTAAACCAATCTCCTTCAAATTTCTGGCAAAACTTTCCATAAGTCCTCTCAATACTCCCTCCTCCCAACTCCAACATGCCAAATCGTCTGCGTACACCATTATATCACCATCCAGATTTGGAAATTCCTCTTTAACTTTTCTGATTACTACATCTAAGTAAGCTATAAAGAGTAAGGGAGACAGGACACTGCCCTGTCTGACTCCCATCCCCACCTCAAACCATTTCTCATTTTTACATCCAGTTCACACTTTGTGGTAATTTAGTTTTTTTTGCTTTTGTCTCAATTTCTTTTTCTTTTTTTTTACGTTCAAGGGTGGAAGAATGAAGAATGAATTTCCATCAAAACGGAATGCAGTGCAGTGAAGTGAAGGGGGGAATTTTTTATTTTTTTATTTAATGTAATGAATAGTGAAACATAGTGAATAAGTTATTTATGATATAAATGTTTTTCAGTGAAAATAAGTTGCTTTAAACTATAGCTTTCAATTACAAAAGTAATTTTTCAAGGAGAAGTTTTTTAATAAAAAAAAACTGTAGCTTTCAATTACAAAGCTTCCAAGCTTCCAGACTGAGAATTTGACTGGACTATTTATACTGAGACAGATTTCTTGAAATTTGGAGGTATTTATCATCATCATCATCATCATCATCATTATTATTATTATTATTATTATTATTATTATTATTATTATTATTATTATTAATTGAGAAATTAATAAATATTATCATCCTTATTATTATTAATATTATTATGACTATTATTATTATTATTATTATTTTTACTATTAATTATATTAATTGATAATTATTGTTATGTTTACTTTTACTATTATTTATATTATATTAAATAATTATTATTACTATTTTTATTATTATCATCTTATTATTTTATTTTTATTATTATTTTAATATTATTGAATATTGTATGGCTTATGAGGAATAGTTTTTCTTCCCATCTTCTTTTGTCCGACTGTGTTTCAAGAGAAGAATCACGTTGGACTGCAGTTTGAATTTTTGGAAGAGACCCCAACCAACAGTCCCCCTGAAAAATACCCCTGAACCACTACCCTTGAACAAGAAATTACCCCTGAGCCAATATCCCTTGAACTGAAATCACCCCTAAACAAAAATTATCCCCCTGAATTGAAGTTGTCCATTAAAAGAATTGTTATAATATTAAAATTGTATAATATAAAATTTTGATATTAAAATTGTGTTATTGCTTAAGATTTTTGTATTACATTGATATTTATTAGGTTAAAATTGTATTGTTATTGCTTAAGATTTTTTTATTACATTGATATTTATTAGGTTAAAATTGTATTGTTACTGCTTAAGATTTTTTATTACATTTATATTTATTAGGTTACAATTGTATTAGTAGGTTAAAATTTGTATTATATACATTCACACCTGGAGTGTGGTATATCAAAATTTATTTTTGGGTTTATAATAATTTTTCTAATAATTTGATTCGTTTTTTTTGTTTTTTGATTGATTTATAATTATTTTCCTATATTTTTTGACTTGACTGACGGTTGACGACTGATAAAAATAAAGAAAGGACTGACGATTTGTTTTTCACTTATATTCATATATTTTTCTTATTAAAATTTTCAAACTGAGTTTTTCTTTGTTCCTTCACTTTCCTTGCTAGAGGGCCACACAAAGTTTTTTAGTTGTAATTCATTTGCCATAACTGCCACATATTTATTGGAGCACGTTGAGCTCTCTAAAGGGAAAAGTGAGGGAAGCCAGTGTGAAAAATAACTACTTATGAAGAATTAAGGTTGGAAGTGGATAGATTGAAAGAGGCGTTGAGAAAGAAGGAAAAAGAGAATGAGGTATAGATGAGTTGAGAGAGATGAAAGAGGGAATGCAAGAAATGGAGAAACAAATGGAAGAGAATGATGGCCAGAATGGATGACAATGAATATGAGATTTGCGAGTGATATAGGATTGAATGAAGGGGTAGGGGCAGGGAAAAAGAGTAAAAGGACCTTTACTCCTAAGGTAGAACATCAGAAAAAAAGATAGGGAAGTGCAAGAGAAAAATGGATTGAGTGATGTGGATGAGGATGATGAGAAAATAAAACTAAAAGATCAGAAAGAAAAAGAAGACTTCAAAGAATAGGAGACATGAAAGGAGAATGAAAGCTAAGAGTAAGAGTATAGATTATTTATACAGTAATTCGGATGAAGGTGTAAGTGATTGTGGTGATTCTGCATCAAGTGAATCGTCTTAGTCTAGTGTGCATGTGAAACAAAGTGTGCTAATTCGGGATATATCAAAATAAATAAATTTAATGTATATAGCACTAAGGATGCAGAATTTTTTTTAGGGATTACGAGGGGTATTGTAGGTTCAATGAAAATAGGGTGTTTTGGGTGAAAGAATCGGGGGAATTTCTATAGGGTCGAATGTTAGATTTTTATAAGGCAATTGTGAGAAAATAGAATAGAAGAAAATAGAAAAATAGAAAACTTAAAATATATAATTATAGAGGGCACATAAACGTCAATATAAGAGTGACAGTTACAATAATGAGTTTTATTTATATCTAAATAAAAACAAGCAGCCTAAAGAATAAAAAACTACCTAATATTAGTAAATTAAAAAAAAAATAAGATACTTTCTAAGACTTAATTAAGGTGTTGTTAAGTAGTCTACGAGTATTTTATAATTCGTTTAAAAAAAGAATTTACAAATTTTGAAAATTTTAAAAAAATTAAGAGGGCACATAAACGTCAAGATAAGAGTGACAGCTACAATAATGGCTTTGTTTATCTGTAAATAAAAATAAGCATCCTAAACGATGTAAAGCCTACCTAATATGAACAAATTAAAAAACAACATACTTTCTAATAGGCTTAGTTAACTTGTTGATAAACATGGGTACCCTACGAGTATTTTGTTAATTCGTTTAAAAATAGAATTTATAAGTAATTTAGAAAACTTAAAAAAAAATAATTGAACTTCAGCGCCAATTTGATTGACAGCTACCAATAGCTGCGAACTGTCTAATCTAAATAAAAATATGCAGCCTAAACGATAAAAGCCTACCTAATATTAGCAAATTAAAAATACGAAGATACTTTCTAACAGGCTTCATTGTTGTTGATAAACATGGTAGCTTGCGAGTATTTTTTTAATTCGTTTAAATATAGATTAAAAATGTTGAAAATTTAAATAAATTAAATGTAGAGGGCACATTAACGTCAAGATAAGAGTGACAGCTACAATAATGAGTTTGTTTATATCTAAATAAAAAACAGACTAAACGAATAAAACCTAACTAATATTAGCAAATTAAAAAAAAACGAGATACTTTCTAGCATGCTTAATTATGGTGTTAAACAATGTAGCCTACGAATATTTTTTAATTCGTTTAAAAAGTGAATTTATAAATTGTGAAAATTTAAAATTATAAAATGCACATAAATTTCGAGATAAGAGTGACAGGTGCAATAATGTATTTGTTTATATCTAAACAAAAAGCAACCTAACTATATGAAGCACCTGCCAAATAGTCAAATTAAAAACTTCTCTAACAAGCTTAATTATGATCTTGATAAACATGGTAGCTTACGAGTAATTTTAGATTCGTTTTGAAAATACAATCTATAAATAGTTTTGAAAATGTAAAAAAAAATTAATTATACAGGGCACATAACGTCAAGATAACAGTGACAGCTACAATAATGGGTTTGTTTATATCTAAATAAAAATGAGCAGCCTATATTAGCAAACTAAGAAAAAAAAAACAAGATACTTTCTAATAATCTTAATTATGGGGTTGATAAACATCGTAGCCTCACAAGCTATTTTTTTTTAATTCGTTAAAAAATAAATTTATAATAATTTTGAAAATTAAAAAAAAAACTCTATAGAGGGGCAAATAAACGTCAAGATAAGAGTGACAGATACAATAATGTGTTTGTTAATATCTAAATACAAATATGCAGCCTGAACGATTTAGAGCCTAAATAATAATAGTAAATTAAAAAAACAAAATACTTTCTAACAGCCTTATTTATGGTGTTGATAAATTTAAAATAATTTTAAAAATTTAAAATAATTATAGAGGGCACATAAACGTCAAGATAGGAGTAATGGATTTGTTCATATCTAAATAAAAAACAGCCTAAACGAAATAAAGCCCCAGCAAATATCAAATCTAAAAAAAACTACTTTCTAACAGGCTCAATTATGGTGTTGATTATTAAACATAGAATGCTCTCTCTCTTCATATATATCAACCTCTACAATATGAGAGAGTACCTTCAGCAACATCTCGTAGCATTATATACGTCCACAGATACCACACACAACAATTACACGAGTAGGCCAGCCCCCAAGCTCCCCCCCCGTACATTATGGGTCGGTATACATCTAAATAAAAATAAGCAGCCTAACGATATAAAGCCTACCTAAATTTAGCAAACTCAAGAAAAACAAGGTACCTTTTCTACCTCACCATCCAACGCGTCCCTCCTTCCGGACATCTATAAGACGCAAGCGAGTTAGTTGGTCACGCAGCTTCTCGCTTTCCCTATCTGCCTTAGTTACGTCCTTGTCCTTCGGTAATCTCGTTTTAACTAATCCAACAGAGATTTATCAAATAAATTTTAAATTTAAAACACACAATATATGTCATACCGCGTCGCCCCGGGCGCCATGGAACTCTCCCGTTCAACATATGTCGTAACTTAAGCCTACACCGAATAACCATCTGCCACTCATACCCATCTGACATAATCCATATATATTCAGGCCTTTACATCGATCTCGCCGTCATAACAGAAACGCGTCAATCTCCAAATCATCCAGGAGCAACCTGAGCTCCACCTAGTAGCAGACGAAAGTCGAGACAATCCAAACCCTCCCGTGTCCTCGTGCGATTACCGATCCACCTATAGCTCCGCAGACACCCTTCGCCTGGCACTTAATGAGTCTTTGTGCCTATACCTCACTACGAAGGATGCATTTTCTTCTTATCATATGTTCAACTTGTAGCGTCCTTTCAAACATTTCTATCTGACGTCCTCGAGATAAACTCTGCTCGACCGAAGCACCCCGGCGGCCATGACGAAATAACACCGTACTACTCCTCTCCGGATAGAGTCTCTCTCGCTGATACGTATTCTCACTATCGACCTCCCACCAGCTCTCCAAGTTCTATACTAGGAGGTACATAAATCGTTCACCGATCAATCAGATACGAGCGAATGACTCTCACCTCACATGACCCCCGCTCTCGGGTCATCGCAGCATACCCCTAACGCAAACCGAGTCTACCAAACTTCGTTTAGCTTGCCTTGTATCGTGGAGACATCATGCTTTCTCCTTAATGTCTACACGTGCGCCCTCCACTAAAACATTCACCATACGCAATTCTCAAATATAATATAATACTTACCAACCCCTTCCACACTCCTCTTATCAACTTACTCTCATATATAAGAGTACTCGATATGCATCATGGGTCGTGAGCGAGCTATCACCGAAATCATGCGACACCGTGTAACCAGAGCCACCATAGTTGATCTAATGTCTAGAGTACTAGTGGCACCCCTCCATTTCCTGGTTAGTCACCCAGTAGCATATAGTGTTACACCTTACCTTAGCAAAATCTCTTTCCGGAATTAGCCACAACACCAAACATTTACAATACACGGACTACCCTTACACCGCCACTCCAACTACACGACAAGTTCCAACCGCGCCGATAGCACTCCACTACCACACTGTGTACACGTGTGTGTGTGTGTGTTGGTTGTGTGGGTACAGGTTTTTCAGACATACACGACAACGTAGTGTCGTGTATGTGCTAGTGTGTGTGTGTAGTGTGTGTGTCGTGATGTGTGTCGATGTGTCGTGTGTACGATGTGGCTGATGTGTGTAGCATCGTGACGTGTGTGTGTAGTGTCAGCTGTGTGTAGTGTGTACGAGCGTAGCATGCTGTTGTGTGAGTCGTGTAGCGATCGTGTGAGCGTGTGTAGTCGTAGTGCGCGTGACTAGCTGTAGTCGAGTGTGTGTGCTAGTCGTCCGAGCAGTCTAGTGCTGTGTGTGTAGTAGCGTGTGTATCGTGGTCTGTAGTCTCGACTGTGTGATCGTGTGCACCACACCACCACACAACTACACACACACACACACACACACACACACGATGCGGAGTGCATGCGAGCTGACTATCGTGATAGTCGAGTCTACGTATGCGTGACACAAACGACACACCACACACACACACACACACACACACACACACACACACACACACACACACACACACTCACACCACAACACCACACCACACCACACATCACACGACACACACACACACACACACACACACACCACAACACACACACACCACAACACTAGTCGAGCGACAGCATCGACTACACTGACTGAGCATACGCACACTACTACGACACAACACACACACACACCCACACACACACACACACACACACACACACAGCACACACACACACAACACACCACACACACACACCTGATCCAACCACACACTACACATCGACACATATACACACCACACGACACCACACCACACCACTACACAAACACTGACACACACACACACACTGTGTGTTTCTGCCACACACACACACGACACACACACACACCACACCACACACCACACACACACACACACACACTGACACACACACACACACACACACAACAACAACTACACACACGTGATTAGTATGATATCAGGACCTATCTGTTTGACCCCACATGTCGACCGAAACCTTAATAAGCGTGACGAACGATAGGACCGCATGCTCGTATCAACCGGACCTTACTTGACTCAGGGATTTACAGCACCACATATAATCGAATAATATCGATATATTTTGTGATGTATGTAGTGTGAATTCGAGTTGTATTTCACGGTGATGTGTGTGTCTATATAAATAACACTACTACTACTTACTACTACTACTACTACACTACTACTAACTACATACTAAAATATAATAAAAATAATATATGTGGGTCTCTCATAGAGGTGGTAGTGTGTTGGTTAAGTTAGATTGATGAATGAGTTTGTGAAATAATAGTAATAAATAATAATAATAATAATTAATAATAATAATAATAATAATTAATAATAATAATAATAACAATGTGTGTGTGCGCGCACTGCGCACACTCGTGTGTGTGTGTGTGCGCGCACTGCATACACTCGTGTGTGTGTGTGTGTGTGTGTGTGTGTGTGTGAGGGTGTATGTGTAAGTTCACGACTTAAATGAGAAATGAAAATTCTTTGTAAAAGTAAATCCTATCTATAATATATATATATATATATTATATATGTCAGCCCTAGTAAGAGCCACAATCCATATCTCTAAATCAAACTACATAACAGCTACCGGGAAAAAAGGGATACTTTGCGTGTTGGGGTAATGGTGCGTGGTCTTTAATTTTAGTTGCTAAAAAAAAAAAAAAAAAAAAAAAAAAAAAAAATAGAAAAAAAAAAAATCTCAAAAACTACAATAGCTACAGGGAAAAGGAATACATTTTTGGCAATCCTTGTAAAAAAATATCACTTAGGTAATGTAAAAAAAAAAAATAATAAAAAATATTAATTAATAATTATTAGTAATAGGATTAGAAAGACTATTTAAGAGACCTTTTTATAGTTGCGTGTACTTGCGTTTTGTTAAGAATAAATAGAAAACAAAAAGTCTCTAGTCTTCTGCTAGAGAGACGTGAGTTGTTGGTCGAGAATTATGTGCCAATTTGTAGATGAATATATGGATACTTACCCATTGGTTAGTCATATCCATATTTTCATCATAAATTGTAAGCATTATAATAGTAAGGCGAGTATAGCGCTCTTATTTTTAGTATAGATTATAGGAGACTCTTGGACAATCAACAACGCTGATTTAGAATAGAAAGTATTTGATTCGTAAATAGCTTTTTTTATGCATATTGAATAATATTTTTATATCAAAAATACGAACAAATCTCTAGCGAAAATATCCATTATTATAATAAATCTTACTCCATCTTATCTTGACGTTTATGTACCCTCTATAATTCATTTTTTTTTAAAGTGATATCTTATCCAGAATCTTTATGATTACTTAAGTTATCCAAGTGGTCACTGTTTTGTAAAGTATCAAATCTAAAAAAAAAACATGAGCTCAAGAGCACAACTGGATGACAACAATATTTTTTATCGCCCCCACCCAATTCAAAAGACTCCTCCTTTATCAGCACATTAAGAGCGTATACTTGTAACCATATCTCTGTGTTTAAACTATACAATACGTCTTATTTTATTATAAAGGTGTAGACTTCTTTTACACCGAGGTGTTAGAGAAGCTTTGGTTCATATATTTTAATGTATATTTATAAATATATAATATACTGATACATCTACGTAACTCATTTATATAGTGATGGCTTGTCATCATCTTATTTTGACGTTTTAATGTTCTATAACTATATATACCGGGTATATATATAGATATTAAATTAATAATTATTTTTTTTAATAATTTATATAAATTTTATTATATATTAATAATTTACTATTATTAAAACACGACATAATACAATAATGATATAGTATAGCTATCCATGTGTTTAAGCTTTACTACTAGATAAGCTACCTAGTTATTTTTTATGATAGAGTGATTTGCTAAATTAGTATGACTATTATATATTATATATCGTATAGAGCTGTATATCTTATTTTTATATTAATGATGTATATATATATATATAATATGAGCCAGTTACTCAATAGTTTTACGACTCCCGAGTTCAGTATGTGCCTTATTTTGTATTTGTTCGTTCACTTTTTTAATACTATTACTTTGCTTTATGAGTGTCCCTATGATTCCCAGAAATATACTCTAAATCTTATTTTTTTAATATATATTTTTCAAAGTATTTACACACAAGGATTATGATTTTCATAAATTTATAAACGATAATTATAATATGGAACCTAGCTTTTACGCTCTTTAACGTCTCTACGTTGCTATCGAAGGTTTTATCAATATATCCATTTATTTATATAACTCTAATTAATAGAAAGCCATGGTGGTTAATACTTCGTTCAAATTGATCGATCAGAAGCCGGTTAGGCGTCCTCTCGGAGCGGTTTCATAGTCGAATCTGATGCTGGTTGTTTAAAACTGTAGATCCTCACACTCGTCCCCGTCGGCTCGAGATCCTCCCTAATTATTTTTTGTAACTGTTTTTATTAGAACCATTTTTTGAAGGTTCTGATTTAATATGATTTTATTATTTTTTCATCCTTAACATATGTTATATATTCTTTTTCTAATTAAAAGTGGTCTTTTCTTTTATTTCTGAGATAATATATTATCATTGTTTAGACTATAATAAAGTATTTTTTGTGTGATTTTTATTATATAATGATTTTTTAAAAACTAATTATTTAATAAATATTATATGTCCTAAAACATTAATGGAGAGTCAAGTGCGTGCTCCTGTTGAACTACTTATGAAATAATTATACAAACTACGTAGTCTTATTTGAGTGCGAGTTATCTGTCTAACTCTATCTTAGAGCTAGAATATAGTGTTATAGACCAATATAATCAGCAGTAAAAAAAATCAAAGACTGACGGTTTTTTTTTAAAGTATTCGTTTTAAATTCAGCAAAAAACATGTTATTAATAGGAATCCTCTATTTTAACTAGAATATTATTAAATTAATATTAACTTTAGTTAGTATTTTCAGACTAACCTTATAACACCATAATATTAAGATTATTAGAAGTAGATTATCTATGTTATTTATTATTATTTATTCTAGTTTGTATCATTAAATAATTCATTCACTCATTTTATTTTAATATATATATTAAATATAATACAAACCCATTATTATTATTGTATAGCTTATATATATATAATTAATAGTAGTTAACTTGTTATATACTTGACTATTAATGTGCTACCTTTGAGTATATATTATGAAATGGTTAATTAAGGTTATTTTTACATTTTCTCAATAAATATAACTATTTATATATAATTGATATCATGTAACAAGATAACAAAATTCTAATAAAATAATAATATTTAATATACGTAAGCTATTATATATATATTTATATAATATATATATATATATATATATATATAGGCCAGCCTCCTAGAAGAAGCACAATCCATATCTCAAAAGACTACAACAGCTACCGGAAAAGGATACATTGCTGAATCCTGTTGAGAAGATTAACAGCTGATAAAAAAAAAAAAACGAAAGTTGAAAATTGAGAACTACAAAAGCTACAGGAGAGAGATACATTTTGGAATCCTTTGTAAAATTATGGGTTAGGAAAACGTAAAAAAAAAAAAAAATAAAAAAAAAAAATTAAACATTAAGTATGGTACTTATTTGTTTTTTTATTCAAGTGGTCAGTAATGTAAGCTTGTTAGGGAAAGTTTTTGTTAATCAAATTAGTCAGGAAACTAATAAAAAATATGATTTTATGATTGTCTACATTATTATATTGGTAAAAACAATTTAATAACATTTAATTATGTCACATTTATACTCTATATTAAATGAAATTATTTATGTGATAAAAAAAATATATTTATAAATATAAATTTTCACGTAGGGTTTGTTTTAAATTATAACGTCTTTCCACGACTGAATATTATTATAAAAAATTAATGTCGTAGGTGCATTATC
Organism: Trachelipus rathkii; assembly: GCA_015478945.1. Classification (NCBI taxonomy): domain Eukaryota; kingdom Metazoa; phylum Arthropoda; class Malacostraca; order Isopoda; family Trachelipodidae; genus Trachelipus; species Trachelipus rathkii. The sequence goes on along the minus strand of JABUQX010015367.1, from coordinate 582 downwards.
ATTGTGATATTATTAGTAAACAACGATACTATTAACCAATATGCTGTAGGAGAGATGTGAGCATTTCGAATAGAAAGTGATAATCGTTTGTGAATTTTGTCTCCAAATATCCAGTTAGGGTGAGATGCTGTAGTTGGACGCCTCTCCTCGATAAAGCGTTTATTTAGTAAGAGATTGTAACCATTCTCTCTCTGAAGTGTCGAGAGGAAAGGAAACATCTAAAATGTCATAAACGTTATGTAAGCCCTATGCTCTACAATTCCACATTTCATTTATCTAACGTGTCAAACATGTGCTTCGAAAGTGCACCCAGACTTCATGAAACAATCGATATTCAAAGAGAAAATACTTCGCATATACCCTTGCTACCAGTGTTCTTTATCACTTCTACACATTGATATCTTAGTTATAAAAAGATAACATAAACAGTACTTAAATATTAATTTTTTCATAATATATTATAGGAGTTAGAGGCTTTACATGCATATATTGTTTGCTATATTTTTTTATAAGATTAAACAACGACCAATTATTGTAGCGTTTTAACCTCCATAATACTATGAATATGTTATGTGCTCCAAC